>JACEEZ010010205.1:65000-70000 GCA_016584305.1 Chionoecetes opilio | reverse complement strand
TCCCATTCCTTCTTTTGACTTCCTTTTCATCAACTAAATCATTATCCATTAACCTCATCATCATTTCCATCCTAATCCTAACTCACTCATACATTTACGTCATCATCCCCATCCTCATTTTCAGCCTCATTCTTTCTCATCTTCTTCACCCTCCTTCTCCTCCTTCCCTCCTTCTCCTCCTCCTCCTACCCTCCTCCTATCCTCCTCCTCCTTCTACCCTCCTCCTACCCTCCTCCTCCCTTCTCTTGCACCAGATAGCACCACACTTGACTCTCAATTCCAATTACCCCGGGGGGGGGTGTGTGAAAAAAAATGGGTGGGTTTTTTCCCCCCACGCGGCGCCGCCCCCGAGGGGCCGGTCCCGGCCTTTTTCCCCGGGACCCCTTACAAAAGACAGGGGACTTGGTGTTCTAGGCTACCGTGCTTTTAAGTCTGTGCCGGATAAAGGGGGCGAAAGGGGGGAGAGGAGGGGGAGGAGGGGGGAGGAGGAGGGGAGGAGGAGGAGGAGGAGGAGGAAGGAAGGGAAAGGGAAGGAGGAGGGCGTGTGTTTTTTGGGTGGGGAAAGGGAAAAACATGGGGCTGGGGGGGAGGAGGAGGAGGGAGGGGAGGAGGAGGGGGGGAGGAAGAGGAAAGGAAAAGGAGGAGTAGGAGGAGGAGGAGGGGGGGGGGGAGGAGGAGGAGGAGGGGGGAGGAGGGAGGAGGAGGGGGAGGAGGGGGGGGAGGAGGAGGGGGAGGAAGGGGGGGAGGGGGGGGGGCGTTGTTTTTGGGGTGTAGGGAAAGAGGCAATGGCTGTCCCCAAACTAATCAAGTAGCCATAGTGTTTCTACGACCCCGTCCCTCACCATCCTCGCCCCCACCCTCTTTCTTCACCCCCCCTCCCGGTCCTTGCCTTTGCCTTCAATCCCCCCCTGTTTTTGTCTTTTTTCTTTTCTTCTTCTATTGGCGCTTTACCCTTCTTCCTCCCCGAGACTGGCATCATCTAGCTCGGGTTTTTTTTCCTCTTTCTTCCATTTTTGTTCTTTTAAGTTTATTTATTGGTGCTGTTGTATTTTTTTTGCTTAATTTTTTTTTATTCTTGTTGTTTTTTGTGTTTGAAGGTACGTGTTTGTGCGTGCGTATGTGTGTACAGAAAGGATGTAATAAAAGGAAAAGCTTCATAGATACGTTTTTCCCGAGCGTACCCACACACCAAACCACCACACACACACACACACACGCACACGCACCGCACCGCACAGCACAGCACACACACACACACAACACACACACACACGACAATATACACCAACACCCCCCCTCACCTTCGCCCGTCCGCCTCGCCCCCTTGAAAAACGCGAGGCTGTGACGTTGTCGGTCCATCCAAAGGGGGAAAACCCAAATTTTCAAAAGCCTTTTCGGGGGGTCATCGGGGGAGTTGGGGGGTCCGACCCGGGCCCTGGTGTAAAATGGGGGGATCACCCACCCAACTGCCCCAAGTGAGGGAAAGCCTGGCTCGCTATCAACCCAACAGTGTCGCGGGTTAAGGCTAGACCCTATACCGGGGAAATAAAAAATACCCCTATTCCCCATTTCGTAAGGCCAAAATTCTGGGAGGTGAAGGGGGCTTTGGGCCCCCCCCCGGGTTTGCCCGTCAGGCCGGTGGCAATCTTTTTTAAATTGTAATGATGGAGTTTATTTTTCATTTGCCCGGGTTCCCAAATTTCAGCCGTGTCCTCGCTCCATTGCCCCGCATTTTCCAGCAAAAACCCACAAAAACCCGAATTTTCCCCGGTTCTAGGCAGGCCTTGTTTTTTTCCCCCCTTTGCATCGGGTGAGGGGACGGAGGGGGGGGGTGGGAGAGGAGGCAAGGGGAAAGAGAGAGGGAGTGGGGAGAGAGGGGAAAATGAGAGAATATACCATAGTTGCAGTGTGGGGAAGGATTGTTTATTCTCCTTTTGCACTTTCCCCATTTTTTTCTCTCTCTTTCCTCTCTCTTTCCCCTCTCTCTTCTCTCTCTCTTCTCTCTCTCTCTCTTCTCTCTCTCTCTCTCTTCTCCTTCCCCCCCTTCTTTTTCCTCATCTCCCCTCTCTCTCTCTTCTCCCCCCTTCCCCCTCTCTCTCTCCTCCCTCTCCTTTAAAAAAAGGGGGAAAACTGGGTTTTGGGAAAAAGAAAAGGGGCCCCCCCGGGAAAAAAACGGGGAAAAAAAGGGAAAGGGGGGAAAAAAAAAAGGGGGGGGGGGGGGGGTTTTACCGGGTAATTCCGGGGCATTCAAAATCTCGGGCCCGGGCCCCCCCCTCGTCCCTCTAAAAAGGCGGAACTAACACCCCTTAATTTCCGTTTTAAAAAGGGGGAAAAAAAAAAAGGTTTTGTAAAAAAAAACGTTTTTGAAATGCGGGAGGGAAAACTTGTTTAATGAAAAAAACTTTTTTTCCATTTGTTCTCGGTGGGAACTTAAAATTTCCGCTTTTTTTTTAAATTATTATTTTAACATTCGGCCCCCCGAAAAAAAGGGGCGGCCCTTTTATCCAATCCCTTGGGGGAAATTCCCTTCTCCCCCATCTTCTCTCTGCTTTTTGTGTTTGTTTGTTTTTCCCCCCCCTCTCTCCCTATTAATTTTGGTATTGTCGTCATCTCCCTCCCCCCCCGCTATTTTTTATTTTCTCCCCCTCCTCTCTCTTATTATTGTTTATTTATCTGGGAAATTTCCCCCTTCCCCCAAAAAAAATTAGTGTCATTTTTTAGCGTCCTCTCCCCCTCCCTCCCTTCCCCCAAAATGGTTTTTCACTCCCTTTGGGGGTCTCCCCTTCCCCGGGCCCCCTTTTCCCTATTAATATATTTTTTGTTTTTTTTTTTTTATCTTATTTTTTTATGCTTAAACCCTCCAAAAACCCCTAGCAAAAAATTTTTCCCTTTTTGGGTTACCTTGTTTGGGGGATTGTTTTTTCAAAATCATGAATTTGTTACGTAACTACGGGCATTAAAGTAAAAGCTTAATATCGGGATGGGTATTGGGGCTTTGCGGAACTAAATTTTGGTGCTTTGAGTGAAGGGAGTATATTGGGGAATAGAGCTTGTTGTTTGGGAAACCCTACTGCTGGATTTTTGTTTGTGTTAGTTACCGCGTCATTTAGTAGCCTACCGAGTCGTGCAGAACCACTGAATTTTAAGTGGAGACCATCGTTTCGGAAGAGAATGGGTTGGTTATAAAAATGGTCCCATAAGTTTATATATTCAATCCTTCTTCTTTACAGAGTTTTGCGAGACGATTGTTTGTGCTGAAGGCCTTTTTGGGTAGAAGTTTAAAGGTAGAGGTAGAGGAGGAGGAGGAGGAGGAGGAGGAGGAGGAGGACATGGAATACGACCAGGGAAGATGAGGAGGGCGTGTGTTTTGGGTGAGGGAAGGAGCAATGGCTGAGGAGAGGAGGAGGAGGAGGAGGAGGAGGAGGAAGAGGAGGAAGAGGAAGAGGAAGAGGAAGAGGAAGAGGAAGAGGAGGAGGAGGGCGTGTGTTTTTGGGTGTAGGGAAAGGAGCAATGGCTGAGGAGGAGGAGGAGGAGGGGAAGAGGAAGAGGAAGAGGAAGAGGAAGAGGAGGAGGAGGAGGAGGAGGAGGAGGAGGAGGAGGAGGAGAGGAGGAGGAGGAGGGGAGGGGAGGAGGAGGGGAGGAAGAGGGGAGGAGGAGGAGGGCGTGTGTTTTTGGGTGTAGGGAAAGAGGCAATGGCTGTCCCCAATCTAATCAAGTATGCCATAGTGTTGCTACGACCCCTGTGCCATCACCATCCTCGCCACCACCCTCTTTCTTCACCGCCTCCCTGGTCCTTCGCCTTCGCCTTCACTCGCCTCCCTGTTTCTTTGTCTTCTTTTCTTTGTCTCTTGCTATGCGGCGCTTTACCCTTGTTCCTCCCCGAGACTGGCATCATCGTAGCTCTGTTTCTTTTCCTCATTTCTTCCAGTTTCTTGTTCTTTTAATGTGTTATTTATTGTGTGCTGTTGTGCATTTTCTTTGCTTAATTTTTTTCAGTTTCTTGTGAGTTTTGTGTGTTATTGGGAGGCTACGTGTTTGTGCGTGCGTATGTGTGTACATGAGAAGGACTGTAATACGTTAAATGACTTCATAGATACAGTTTACCATGAGCGCTACACACACACACACACACACGCACACGCACACGCACACGCACACGCACACGCACACGCACACGCACACGCACACGCACACGCACACCCACACACACACACACGCACACACACACACACACACACACACACACACACACACACGAGCATATATACACACAACACCAACCCTCACCCTTCGCCTGCTCCGCCTCGCCCCTCTTGAAAAACGC
The DNA here is from genome assembly GCA_016584305.1 of Chionoecetes opilio. Taxonomy (NCBI): domain Eukaryota; kingdom Metazoa; phylum Arthropoda; class Malacostraca; order Decapoda; family Majidae; genus Chionoecetes; species Chionoecetes opilio. Next base: position 65,676 of record JACEEZ010010205.1, on the reverse strand, counting down.
GAGGCTGTGACGTTGTCGGTCCATCCAAAGGGCGAACCAAGTTTCAAGAGCCTTTTCGGGGCGTCATCGGGGAGAGTTGTGGGGGGTCCGACCGGCCGTGGTGTAAACTGGAGCGGAGTCAACTCGACCGAACTGCCCATCAAGTGAGGAATGCCTGGCTCGCTATACATCAGCCTAACAGTGTCGCGGGTTAGAGGCGTAGACCCTATACCGGAGACTATAAAAATAACCCGTATTCCCTAGTAGCGTAAGTGCCAAAGTTGCTGGTGAGGTAGAAGGGAGCGTTTGGCCCCCTCGGCTTTGCCTGCTCAGGCCGGTGGCAATCTGTTGTAAGTTGTAATGATGGAAGTTGATTTTTCATTTGCCCGGGTTCCAATTACAGCCGTGTCTCTCGCTCCATTGCCTCGCATTTACCAGCAATAAACCCACAATAACCTGAGATTCGCCGGTTCTAGGCAGGCCTTGATTTTTCCCCTCTTTGCATCGGGTGAGGGGACGGAGGGAGGCGGGTGGGAGAGAGAGCAAGGGGAAAGAGAGAGGGAGTGAGAGTGAGAGAGGGAAAGTGAGAGAATATACCATAGTTGCAGTGTGGCGAAGGATTGTTGATTCTCACTTTTGCACTTCCCTATTTTTGTTCTCTCTCTCTCTCTCTCTCTCTCTCTCTCTCTCTCTCTCT
>JACEEZ010010205.1:55000-60000 GCA_016584305.1 Chionoecetes opilio | reverse complement strand
GCTATTTTGCCACCGCATTTTGTATTTAATCTTTTTCTTCTGCCTTTTTCGCTACCTGTTTTATCTGCGTTGCGTGTTTTGCGATCATTAAGCTGCCAAAAGACGGATAATATTCGTTTAGGACACGGAAGAGGAAACAAGAGGGGAGGAAGAGGAAATGGGCAAGGACAAGGAGGAGGACGGGGAAAGGAGAAGAGGAGGAGGAGGAGGAGGAGGAGGAGGAGGAGGAGGAGGAGACGGATGGGATGAGGTAGAAGAAAATAATTTGAAAATGAAAAAAAAAGTTCAATGTTTCCATATTTTGTTTTGTCTCTCTCAGTAGAACAACACAGTTTAATTTAGGCATCTCTGGGAAACAATAATTACTCTTCAATCAGTACAATTCCTTTTGGTGATATAAGGCAGGCAGGCAGAAAGGATGAACGGAAGGAGGGAAGATAATGTTTTGGTAGGAAGACGAGCGAAAAGGAGGAGAAAGAAATTGAAGGTAAAGAGAGACAGAAAATACAAAGAAATAAATAGGAATGCCACTGTTTGCATTCTATAGTTCGTGTATCATAGACTTCCTGAAATACCACTGGTGTTACTATTGTTACGACGGGTCCCCAGGAGGCTTTGGGCACTTGGGAACAGGAAGGAGGTTAGGGAAGGAAGAGTTAAGCGATGTGTGTGACTGTTTCGACCCCTGGGAATGGGTGGGAAGGGTGGGTGAGGTTGAAAAGGACATGAAGCGTTGGAATGGTGTGGGGTTTATGAAGGGGTGGGCGAGGAAGGGGTATCTCAAAGCCAGTAGAATTTAGCTCTATTCTACTGGCCTCTATTTAGCCTCTATTTTACTGCCTTTGGGGTATCTAGTAGAGCGAAGTGAGTTGTAGTTAGCAGTTTCATTATTGGTAGTGGGAATTTAATAGTAGAATTGTGGTGATGGTAGAAACAGTAGTGGGTTCAGAGACTTACTGAATTACATGACACTTGATTTGTCTCTCTACTACTAAGATACTACATAGAGAAAGACTTTAGCTGTCTCCTCACACTAGAAGCAGAGACCCGAGTGGAGTATGAGTGAAACAAGATCAATTGACCATCTATCAAATCTATTAAAAGTCTTTATCTATATCTCTGTGTACACAATTACACATGTTATTTTTTTCCCAACGTATTCACCATTTTCCTCTTCTTCCTGCAGACCTCAGCTCCCCTATTAAAAGTCTATATCTAGTCTATCTATCTATTAAAAGTCTATATCTAGTCTATCTATCTATCAAAAGTCTATATCTAGTCTTATCTATCTATCAAAAGTCAATATCTAGTCTTATCTATCTATCAAAAGTCTATATCTAGTCTATCTATCTATCAAAAGTATATATCTAGTCTATCTATCTATCAAAAGTCTATATCTAGTCTATCTATCTATCAAAAGTCTATATCTAGTCTATCAAGTCTATCAAAAGTCTATATCTAGTCTATCAAGTCTATTAAATGTCTATATCTAGTATATCTATCTATCAAAAGTCTATATCTAGTCTATCTATCTATTAAAAGTCTATATCTAGTCTATCAAGTCTATTAAAAGTCTATATCTAGTCTTATCTATCTATCAAAAGTCTATATCTAGTCTATCTATCTATCAAAAGTCTATATCTAGTCTTATCTATCTATCAAAAGTCTATATCTAGTCTATCTATCTATCAAAAGCTATTAGCTATTATCTATCAAAGTCTATATTAGTCTATCATCAAAACTAATTACATTGCTATTAGTCTTTCTAGTCTATCTAATCTACAAAAGTCTATATCTGTTCTACACTAATCAGAATTGATGGAGTATTATCATTAAAAGTCATATACAGTCTATCAAATCTATTAAAAGTCTTTAGTTTTCTATAAATCTGTTTGTACACACAATCTATACAGTTATCTTTTCACAAAGTTCTCATCTATTTCCTATTCATCAGCAGATCAGTCATCTATCTAAAAGTCTATATCTAGTCTATCTATCTATCAAAAGTCTATATCTAGTCTATCTATCTATTAAAAGTCTATATCTAGTCTATCTATCTATTAAAAGTTTATATCTAGTCTATCTATCTATCAAAAGTCTATATCTAGTCTATCAATCTATAAAAGTCTATATCTAGTCTATCTTCTATAAAAGTCTATATCTAGTCTATCTATCTATTAAAAGTTTATATCTAGTCTATCAAGTCTATTAAAAGTCTATATCTAGTCTATCTATCTATCAAAAGTCTATATCTAGTCTATCTATCTATCAAAAGTCTATATCTAGTCTATCTATCAAAAGTCTATATCTAGTCTATCTGTCTATTAAAAGTCTATATCTAGTCTATCTATCTATCAAAAGTCTATATCTAGTCTATCACTATAAAGTCTATATCTAGTTTTATCATATCATAAAAGTCTATATCTAGTCTATCTATCTATCAAAAGTCTATATCTAGTCTATCTAATCTATCAAAAGTCTATATCTAGTCTATCTATCTATCAAAAGTCTATATCTAGTCTATCTATCTATCAAAAGTCTATATCTAGTCTATCTATCTATCAAAAGTCTATATCTAGTCTATCTATCTATCAAAAGTCTATATCTAGTCTATCTATCTATCAAAAGTCTATATCTAGTCTTATCTATCTATTAAAAGTCTATATCTAGTCTATCTATCTATCAAAAGTCTATATCTAGTCTATCTATCTATCAAAAGTCTATATCTAGTCTATCTATCTATCAAAAGTCTATATCTAGTCTATCAAGTCTATTAAATGTCTATATCTAGTCTATCTATCTATTAAAAGTCAATGATCTAGGAGTGAAATACACTATCCTGAGGACCTATTTTCCTCCATGGCATGTCAGTAAGAGGTGTTGTGGCCTTGCGTGTTTACGAGGACAGCACGTGGCCAGGAGATTCCCTTGAGGGTGGCCAGGAGGACGCAGCTGCCGGGGAGACAACCGCTGTGGGCGTCTTGGGAGCCACAGCGAAGGGCACGGGACTGGCGGGACCTTGGCGATAACAAAGGGACGCATAAAGGGGGAGGAAGGATATTTAGGGAGGGGAAGGAGCAGGAGATGAGGAGAAAAGGGAGCAGGAGGAAATGGAGAAGGAAAGGAAGTAGGAGAAAATAGAGGGGAATGGGAGCAGGAGGAAAAGGAGGAGGAAATAAGGAGGACATGAAAATGGAGGAGGATATTTGGGAGGGGAAGGAGCAGGAGGAAAATGAGGAGGATATTTGGGAGGGGAAGGAGGAGGAGGAAAGAGAGGAGGACAAGGAGGAAGGTGGAAAGAAGGAGGAAATTAAAATGGAGGAGGATATTTGGAGATGGGAAGGAGTAGGAGGAAAAAGAGGAGGCAAGGGGAGGAAAAGGAGCTATCGGTAGTATTGGAGGAAATAAGAACATAGAAAATAAGGAAGCTACAAGAGGCCGCGAGACCTACACGTGGTAGTTTCTGTGAGGAGGAAATAAAAAATAAGGAAGCTATAAGAGGCCGTCGAGACCTACACGTGGTAGTTTCTGTGAGGAGGAAATAAAAAATAAGGAAGCTATAAGAGGCCGCGAGACCTACACGTGGTAGTTTCTGTGAGGAGGAAATAAAAAATAAGGAAGCTATAAGAGGCCGCGAGACCTACACGTGGTAGTTTATGTGAGGAGGAAATAAAAAATAAGGAAGCTACAAGAGGCCGCGAGACCTACACGTGGTAGTTCCTGTGAGGAGGAAAAAAAATAGGAAGTAGGAAAGCGCGAGTACGTCAGTGTAGTTCATGTAGGAGGAAATTGGAAGCGGAAAGATTGTCATAGTAGTGAGGAAGATGGATAACGTGAAATATGATTTAGAATAAACATGATGGGTGATATAAAGATGATGTGAGATGATGATGATGATGATTTTGTTCCGTAAACTCTTCCTTTAATAAAAAAAAAAATTCTTGTTCCTATTTTTTTCTTGTTTTTGTTCTTCATCTTTTTTGTGTCTTGTTTTTTTTTTTATCATCATCATTACGACTTTGTATTTTAGTTCTTTTATAAAATCATATCTTACACAGTATTTACAATTACACATGGTTTTTTTCCCCCACGTTTTTCACTATTTTCCTCTCTTCCTCCAGACCTGAGCTACCCAAGGGGAGGAAGCGGAGGCACGGGGTCACAGCTCAGGTCAGAGGTCATCCTTTGCCACTAAGGAAGAAGGAGGAAAGTTAAGGTAAGCACATAGATATATATTCTATTCTATTTGCTTTTGTACTTAAGTTTATTTCCTCATGTATGTATAGTATGGTTTATTTATTTCCTGTAAGCCTTCGGGTGAAAATTATATTATTATTATTATTATTATTATTATTATAACTGTATTGTATGTAGAGAGACATTGAGTGGACTAAAATGCAAAGACAGACAGACAGAGACAGATACAAATATACAGACACAATAGAATGACAGAGACCGACAGTCAGGAAAACAACAACAAAGAAAATGAAAAGAGATACAGACAGACACAGACAGACAGACAGACAGACAGACAGACAGACAGACAGACAGACAGACAGGGCCGACCACCTGAGCCCTCAAAAATAATAAATAGCCTACAGGCGCTATAGGCTCCAAACGAAAAAAAAAGAAAAAAAAAAAGAGGGGGATGAGATATGAAAATTAACAAATATTCAGACTGTGAAAAGCGATCAACAGGACAAGAAATGAGATATGACGACGGTGAAGGTGGTGACGGTGAAAAAAGGGTTGGGGTGGGATATGAAAATTAGCAAATATTCAGACTGTGAAAAACGGTGAAAAGGACAATAAATGAGATATGACGGCGGTGAAGGTGGTGACGGTGAAAAAAGGGTTAGGGTGGGATATGAAAATTAGCAAATATTCAGACTGTGAAAAACGGTGAACAGGACAATAAATGAGAAATGACGACGGTGAAGGTGGTGACGGTGAAAAAAGGGTTGGGGTGGGATATGAAAATTAGCAAATATTCAGACTGT
>JACEEZ010010205.1:40000-50000 GCA_016584305.1 Chionoecetes opilio | reverse complement strand
CATTGTAATTGACATTTTATTCAATTAGGGTATCTCTCTCTCTCTTTCTCTCTTTCTCTTTCTCTTTTTTTTCTCAGATCTGTGAGTGAGTTTGGACCACACACACGGAAAGAGAGAGAGAGAGAGAGAGAGAGAGAGAGAGAGAGAGAGAGAGAGAGAGAGAGAGAGAGAGAGAGAGAGAGAGAGAGAGAGAGAGAGAGAGGAGAGGGGGGGGGTAGCATGAGCCCGCCAGGTAAGGTCAGGTACACACAAGCATACTTAATTACCCATTAACTAATTACTTGCCTCGTTCCCACAGGTATGTCCAGGCCGTAATGATGGCCACCTTTGTCCTAATTATCCCTATTTTCCAATTTACATACGGATGAGAAATTAAAGGATGACAGGTCTTCTCTTCTCTTCCCTAAATCTATGCTTCAACCTTCCCAAACATTAAAGTATTACAAAACTATACTAAAATATCAAACCAAAACTATACGATGTAATGATGATGAGGATAATGATGAAGTAGAAATTATGGTATGCAAATATGATGACAAGCTGTGAGAGTAATAATGATGAAATAGAGAGATGAAATAATCGAAATGGCTTGTAAACAGTGGTGATATGAATGGATTGTTAAATTGATTTTGATAACATCGTGGAATTATAGGAAAGTTTTATCGATAAAGTTATTTACGATTAAAGTATAGAGAATAAGTAAAAATATCGAGTATGATGAGAGAGAGAAGAGAAGGAGAAGATGAAAGCAGAGAGAGAGATAGAGATGAGAATAGAGAGAGAGGAAGAGAAGAGAGAGGAAGAGGAGAGGAGAGAGAGATGAGAAGATGAGAGAAAAAGAGAGGAGATAGGAAGTAGAGAAAAAGATAGAGAAAAAAAGAGAGAGAGAGAGAGAGAGAGAGAAAAGAAAAAGAGAAGAGAGAGAGAGAGAGAGAGAAGAGAGAGGAGAGAGAGAGAGAGAGAGAGAGACGAGAGAGAGAGAGAGAGAAAAGAGAGAGAGAGAGAGAGAGAAGAGAGAAAAAGAGAGAGAGAGAGAAGGAGAGAGAAGAGAGAGAGAGAAGAGATGAGAGAGGAGAGAGAGAGAGAGAGAGAGAGAGAGAGAGAGAGAGAGAGAGAGAGAGAGAGAACAGGAATAAAATCACTGTCCTTGGTATTTTACGCGTGGCTGAATTTCAGAATAAAATGATATACAAAGATTTTTTCTCTGTTTAAAGAAATATTATTATTGACGTTCCGGGTTGAAATAACTGATATTTATTTCTACTCAGCTACGAGGCTTGTAAATTATCATCACATTATGTAGATAAGTAACTGTAAATAGCGGTAAAATGTCGGGATTTCTTACAACTTATCTTTGACATGTAGTAACAAAGTCTTGAGATACATAATGGGAAGACTGATAAGGGAAAAGAAAGAAAGGCTCACAAGAAATGGAACTCCCCTCCTAAGTCTCCTCCCTCCCATTACCCCTTAGGATTAATTTGAGGTTCCTCCACAAGACCTCATTGCGCAGAGAAGGAAGAAGTGACAGACTGTAGAAGGAAGTGAGTGACTGTAGAAGGAAGTGAGTGACTGTAGAAGGAAAGTGAGTGACTGTAGAAGGAAGAAGTGAGTGACTGTAGAAGGAGGAAGTGAGTGACTGTAGAAGGAAGTGAGTGACTGTAGAAGGAAGAAGTGAGAGACTGTAGAAGGAAGAAGTGAGTGACTGTAGAAGGAGAAGTGAGTGACTGTAGAAGAAGTGAGTGACTGTAGAAGGAAGAAGAGAGACTGTAGAAGGAAGAAGTGAGTGACTGTAGAAGAAGAAGTGATGACTGTAGAAGGAAAAGTGAGTACTGTAGAGAAGAAGTGAGTGACTAGTAGAAGGAAGAAGTGAGAGACTGTAGAGAACGGAAGAAGTGAGTGACTGTAGAAGGAAAGTGAGGACTGTAGAAGGAAGAAGTGAGGACTGTAGAAGGAAGAAGTGAGTGACTGTAGAAGGAAAGACAAAGAAGTGAGTGACTGTATAGAAGGAAGAAGTGAGTGACTGTAGAAGGAAGAAGTGATGACTGTAGAAGGAAGAAGTGAGTGACTGTAGAAGGGAAGAGTGAAGGGAGTGAGACTGTAGAGGAGAAGTGAGGACTGTAGAAGAAGAGTGAGTGACTGTAGAAGGAAGAAGTGAGTGACTGTAGAAGGAAGAAGTGAGAGACTGTAGAAGGAAGAAGTGAGTGACTGTAGAAGGAAGAAGTGAGTGACTGTAGAAGGAAGAAGTGAGTGACTGTAGAAGGAAGAAGGGACTGTAAAGAAGAATGTGAGTGACTGTAGAAGGAAGAAGTGACAGGACTGTAGAAGGAAGAAGTGAGTGACTGTAGAAGGAAGAAGCGAGAAGAAGAAGTGAGGAGAAGGAAGAGTGAGTGACTGTAGAAGGAAGAAGTGAGTGACTGTGAAGGAAGTGAGGACTGTAGAAGGAAGAAGTGAGTGACTGTAGAAGAGAGAGGACTGAGAAGGAGAAGTGATGACTGTAGAAGAGGAAGTGAGGACTGTAGAAGGAAGAAGTGAGTGACTGTAGAAGAGAAGGAGTGACTGTAGAAGGAAGAATGAGGACTGTAGAGGAAGAAGTGAGTGACTGTAGAAGGAAGAAGTGACAGACTGTAGAAGGAAGAAGTGAGTGACTGTAGAAGGAAGAAGTGAGTGACTGTAGAAGGAAGAAGTGAGTGACTGTAGAAGGAAGAAGTGAGAGACTGTAGAAGGAAGAAGTGAGTGACTGTAGAAGGAGGAAGTGAGTGACTGTAGAAGGAAGAAGTGAGTGACTGTAGAAGGAAGAAGTGAGTGACTGTAGAAGGAGGAAGTGAGTGACTGTAGAAGGAAGAAGTGAGTGACTGTAGAAGGAGGAAGTGAGAGACTATAGAAGGAAGAAATGAGTGACTGTAGAAGGAAGAAGTAACATACTGTAGAAGGAAGAAGAGAGAGACTGTAGAAGGAAGAAGTGAGTGACTGTAGAAGGAAGAAGTGAGTGACTGTAGAAGGAAGAAGTGAGTGACTGTAGAAGGAGGAAGTGAGTGACTGTAGAAGGAAGTGAGAGACTGTAGAAGGAAGAAGTGAGTGACTGTAGGATGTTTAGGAGAGGCAGGGTGAAGGGAGGAAGTAGCAGAGAAAACTTTATTCTTTTCTCTGTATTTCTAGTTTTCTTTCTATGTACTCATTTATGACTTCTACTTCTATGACGTACCATTTCTCCCCCCCCCCCCCCCCCCCTTCATTCTACGTAAACTCCCCTTCTTTCTAAATATACTAGTAAACTTGAGGGAAAAAGGTATATAAGGGAAAACAAAAGAGGAGAGGGAGGGTTAAAGAGACAGCAGGAAGGAGGGAGATAAGGAGAATAGGAGGAGAAGTTGTGATGATGGAAGGATTATTTAAGAAGAAAAAATTTAACATAGAAGGATTATTTAATTTCAAAGGATTTATTTAGATGTAGATGTTAAGGATTATGAAATGGATTTGTAAATAAGTCTTTTGTCTGTAATTATGACCGAAAAGACGGTATTAATTAATTAACTGAAATGCCGGGACTGTCGTAGAGGTTAAGTAAACTAGATATAAAAACAAAATCTTAGGAGAGAAAATTATGAAAGGATCCGCTTTTTCAAGAGTTTTGTGCATATTATAGGTCTCAACACACACACACACACACACACACACACACACACACACACACACACACACACACCACCACACACACACCACACCACCCACCCACCACACACACACCACACACACCACCCACCACACACACACACACACACACACACACACACACACACACACACACACACACACACACACACACACACACACACACACACACACACACACACCTAGCTACTATTTCCTGTACTACGTCCTCGTTTAGTCCAGTAGTCAAACGAGCATCCGTCTCGGCGATAAACGCGATTAACTTGACTAAACTCGCAGTAAATTAACCGACGTGACGCAATTATGAGACTGATAGGCGAAATTGAGAGAGAGAGAGAGAGAGAGAGAGAGAGAGAGAGAGAGAGAGAGAGAGAGAGAGAGAGAGAGAGAGAGAGAGGAGAAAGAGAGAGAGAGGAGAGAGAGAGAGAGAAATAGAGGGAGGGTAGGAGGGAGGGACAGGAGACAACAGAACCCCTCATTACCTGGCACCTCAGAAACGCACCTTACATGCCACATTCCCCTGTACCCTTAACACTATAACAGCCCTTATCTACACCACCACTAAGGGTCATACTAATTACCAAAGACAACCGGGGATGGAGCACTATGCCTTTTTGCGGACAATTCAAACAAACTGGGCCGCGGCGACGATAGCAGCTTGAATGACATTAAAACGAGCACATTATACCTAGGGCACTTACAGGTAAACGACTACGGTATTGATGACACACATCCCCTGTTGCCTGTGATAAGTGCTAATAGCCCTATTTATGACGGTATCAACATTTCCACAGATGGGGGTCATACTAACTGACCCAGTGAAGTACGAGGGAGGGGAGATATATTCCCTTTATGACAGGAAAATTATACCCAGGAACTGGGCGCGGCCGTGATAGGCTAGCTTGGATATGGCGAGTCCTTAAGACTAGAAAGAGGCAATATAGACCTGATATAGAAGAGACTGATTACGAAGGGTTAGAATGATAGTAAGGTAGTTAGAAAGAACGATGAGAAACAGTACGTGATGCTGTGTGAAAGTGTAAATGATGATAGGATGAATTTATACATGAGGTAATAGATAAGTGAAATTTGTCGCCGATAAGGTGAGGGCATCGTACTATCCCGTTGAATGAGTAGGCTGAAGGGGAAGGGAATGATTCCTTATGACTATAAATTATAGAAGGGTGTTGTGGACGTAAAGGGATCCGTGAGGGATGGGAAAAGTTCTGCAGAAGGAGTAGAAGATGGAGAAGGGATTAGACAATGAGTAATTAATGAGAAGTACTGATGATGATGATTGGAGAGTGAAAAAGAAGTGGAAGGTGGGAATGATTGGTTAGTGGTGAACTATAAGTGATGAGAGAAGAGATGGTAGGCTAAGTATACAGGTGGATGTTAGGCTGGAGAAGATGGTGATTAGGTGTGATGAAAGTTGAGAGAGAAGACGTGGAGGAATAAAGTATAGTAAAGGGTGAAGTGCGATTAGTGAAAATAAAAGAGGTGGAATGAGGACTATAAGGATAGTGATAAAAGGTGAAGTGAAGTTAGTAAAGGTGGAAGGTGGAGAAGATGTGGTAGGTGATGAATTAGAAGTGCGATGAGGGAGATAAAGATAAGGTGAATGTTAGGTGGTAACATAAAATGAGTGGAAGATGGCATAAGTAACTATAAACGTGAATGATTAGGTGGAAAGGGGTAAGGTGGCGATAGTATAATGGATGAGTTAAGAAGATGGTGAGATTATGGAAGTGAATAAAAAGTGGATGAGGTAGGAAAAAATGTGGAAGGGGTGAATGATTGAAGTAAGGATGAGATGAAATGATGGTAATGGCGAAGTATGAAGTATGAGGTGAGATGATGGTGGTAGAGGTGGAAATAAAAGTGGATGAGGTGGAGAAGATGGTGGTTAGGTGGTGAACTATAAAGTGGATGAGGTGGAGAAGATGGTGGTTAGGTGGTGAAGTATAAAGTGGATGAGGTGGAGAAGATGGTGGTTAGGTGGTGAACTATAAAGTGGATGAGGTGGAGAAGATGGTGGTAAGGTGGCGAAGTATAAAGTGGATGAGGTGGAGAAGATGGTGGTTAGGTGGTGAACTATAAAGTGGATGAGGTGGTAGTATTGAAGAGGTGGAGTATTAAGAAGAGCAAAACGAGTGATGTAAGAAGGAGAGAGGTGAGAAGAAGAAGAGGAGGATGAGGAGAAAAATAAAATGACTATGGTGGTGAATTTATACGTATATCCAACAAGGCTTATAGGTAGGTCTGGTATACTGTGTGTGTGTGTGTGTGTGTGTGTGTATGTGTGTGTGTGTGTGTGTGTGTGTGTGTGTGTGTGTGTGTGTGTGTGTGTGTGTAAGGTAAGCTATGTAATACGTATACTCGTTTGGGCTGGCGACACGCTTGATCTTATAGTGATAGCAGTTCAGCAGTGCGATGGGGTTATTAAGAGATTGGAATAGGTGATTGGAAGTGGTAATGGAAGTAGCAAAGTAGTGTAGGTAGTAATAGCGAGGTGGTGGTCAGTAATGAGGTGTTGGAGACAGTCTTTGGCGGGGTGACACAAGTGGCGAAGCGGTAATGCCAGTGGTGAAAGATGATAAAAAAAAGTGTAGAAGCTTATAAAAAATATGGGTACAGTGGGAGTGAGACATGTACAGGAAACAGAGGAGTAGAGGTGAGGTTTAGGAAAGGCATTTATTCGAGGAGGGACAATAACAAGTGGTTCCAGTGATAAATAAGAGGCCAGTGGTGTGTGTGTGTGTGTGTGTGTGTGTGATTGCCAAGATGAAGACACTTGGTACTTGTAGACAGAAGGCGATGATAGGGATAATTAGAGACCAATCTTCGTGGCTCGTAATCTAGAAGGGATCGGAACACAATGGTAGTACTGGGGAAGGTGATTGGTGGCGTTAAGATAAGAAGATAAACAAGAAAAGCTTTTACCTCATCGCTTAAAAAGTAATGGTAGTGTTTTTTTATAGCAATTAAATGGTAGAAAATGGAAGGTTGATACAGTTGAGAATAGTGAAAAGAAATGGATAGAAATATTTAGAAGCAATATGTCCTACTCTAAGCAAGGAAACGCTTAATATTTTATCACTAATGTATAGACGTCTAGACGGACACACAGGCATAGACAGAAATCAGACAATATATATATATATAGATAGATAGTTAGACATATATAGACAGATAGTTAGACAGATATAGACAGATATTTAGACAATATATATAGGCAGATAGTTAGACATATATAGACAGATATTTAGACAGATATATAGACAGATAGTTAGACAGATATATAGACAGATAGTTAGACAGATATATAGACAGATATTTAGACAGATATATAGACAGATATTTAGACAGATATATAGACATATATTTAGACAGATATATAGACAGATATTTAGACAGATATGTAGACAGATATTTAGACAGATACATAGACAGATATTTAGACAGATATGTAGACAGATATTTAGACAGATATATAGACAGATAGTTAGACATATATAGACAGATATATAGACAGATATTTAGACAGATATTTAGACAGATATATAGACAGATATTTAGACAGATATATAGACAGATATTTAGACAGATATATAGACAGATAGTTAGACATATATAGACAGATATTAGACAGATATATAGACAGATATTTAGACAGATATATAGACAGATATTTAGACAGATATATAGACAGATAGTTAGACAGATATATAGACAGATATTTAGACATATATATAGACAGATATTTAGACAGATATATAGACAGATAGTTAGACAGATATATAGACAGATATTTAGACAGATATATAGACAGATATTTAGACAGATATATAGACATATATTTAGACAGATATTTAGACAGATATAGACAGATATTTAGACAGATATATAGGCAGATAGTTAGACATATATAGACAGATATTTAGACAGATATATAGACAGATATTTAGACAGATATATAGACAGATATTTAGACATATATATAGACAGTTATATAGACAGATATTTAGACAGATATATAGACAGATATTTAGACAGATATATAGACAGATATTTAGACAGATATATAGACAGATATTTAGACAGATATTTAGACAGATATATACACAGGCATCAGATATACGCAGACGGAAACGCAGAAAGGGAATAAAAACCAGATATACAGCAATTTACAGCACCACGATGTAAGTAGAACAGCTGAGACCGCTGCACCAACAACAGCTGTCACCATGAACAAGAGATATCAGATCGTCCATCACAAAACAAAGACTTACATCCCGATCTTTTCTTAGCCTCCTATCATACCAGCTTCCTCCCCCCCCCCCCTCCTTAACCCTCCTTAAATCATCCTGGCAACCATCCCTCTTCCCCCCTTCCTCCTCCTCCTCCTCCTCCTCCTCTGTTTCTCCATTCTTAACCTCCTTCTCCTCCCCTTCTCTCCAAGTGACATTACCACAAGCAGTCTCTTTCGGTCTTAATTTTTATCATTACCTTCTAGTTTATCACCTTGTATTAGTATCATTCCTCGCCAGGTGAAGAGGAAGTAGTAAAGGAGGTAGGGAGTGGAGGGGGGTAACCAGGTTGGGTATGAGAATTGAGGTAGATAAGATTCTGATAATACCTTTCATGTGTATCTCGTAAGAAGGCAAAAAATTGGATGGGAAAATATCACCTCTCCTAAAAGACACAATCACCACTGGAGGATTTTTGTTCTTCACACACAAGTAGTAAACTGGATCTGAATTCCCTTGATCGTTACTTCCAATTGGGGTTAATTCTCTGTCATTTCCTTGTCCTTTGTAGCTTCTCGACACCCTAACTCACCACCAGCGTGAGGGTTGCCTGCTGTCGACCATTCATTTGGCAGATAAACGAGGTCTCTTTCACATTGGTAACAACTCTATCAAGTTTTTGAACATCCTGGACAGAAGAGGTTGTTGTTATTGTTGTTGTTGTGGTGGAAATATAACTACTATCAAGTCTCTTAGCATCCTGGATAGAAGAGGTTGTTATTGTTGTTGTTGTGGTGGGAATATAACACTATCAAGTCTCTTAACATCCTGGATAGAAGAGGTTGTTGTTGTTGTTGTTGTGGTGGGAATATAACTACTATCAAGTCTCTTAGCATCCTGGATAGAAGAGGTTGTTATGTTGTTGTGTGGTGGAAATATAACTACTCTCAAGTCTCTTAGCATCCTGGACAGAAAAAGATTGTTATTGTTGTTGTTGTGGTGGGAATATAACAACTCAAGTCTCTTAACATCCTGGACATAAAGAGGCTGTTGTTGTTATTGTTGTTGTGGTGGAAATATAACAACTCCATCAAGTCTCGTAACATCCTGGACAGAAAAAGATTGTTATTGTTGTTTTTGTGGTGGAAATATAACAACTTCATCAAGTCTCGTAACATCCTGGACATAAAGAGGTTGTTGTTGTTATTGTTGTTGTGGTGGAAATATAACAACTATCAAGTCTCTTAACATCCTGGATCAGAAGAGGTTGTTATGTTTTGGTTGTGGTGGAATAAAACTCTCAGTGCTGGTACATCCTGACAGAAAAAGGTTGTTTGTTATTCGTTTGGGGAATATAACTACTATCAGAGTCTCTTACATCCGCGAATAAAGAGGTTTGTATGTGTTGTGCAGGTGGAAATAACTAACTATCAGAGTCTCCTTAACATCACTGGGACAGAAAAATGTTGTTATTGTGGTAGTTGTGTGTGGATAATAAACATCAGTCTCTTAACATCCTGGCGAAAAGTTGTGTGTGTGTGGAAATATAACAACTCTATCAAGTCTTGTAACACCCTGGATAGAAAAAGGTTGTTATTGTTGTTGTTGTGGGAATATAACAACTCCATCAAGTCTCATAACATCCAGGACAGAAAGAGGTTGTTAGTGTTATTGTTGTGGTGGAAATATATCTTCGTGTGGACTAAGACAGTTCTCCTTCCTAATATAAGTTGTGATCTTTTCTCCAGCGTTAATAAGGGTTTAGAGGTGACGGGCAGGTGTGAATAAGGGTGAAATCAGCGAGATACTCCGCGTGCAAGTGTGGGAAGAAGGCGAAATGATGGTTTTAAGCTGGCAAGGTTTAGATTTAATCGATCGTGGTAAGCACCGGTTTGGTAATTGAGATGTGGATGAAAGGTTGACCCAAGTTTGGCCCAGTGATTAAGCCCAAACACCCTGCCCACCGTCCAGCCAGGTAAATTACACGCATGGCTGGGAGTCGTACTGTAATCGTAGAGAGTCGTACTACCTGCGTGTACCTAACGACTCCCAGGTACGACCCTACGGTTGTTTCATGA
>JACEEZ010010205.1:22500-27500 GCA_016584305.1 Chionoecetes opilio | reverse complement strand
TCCTTATCTCTTTCTCTCTCTCTTTCTATCTCTCTCTGTTTACATCACTGGGAGACTCCATTTATGCTTTAATTTTCCTCTCGTCATCTCTTTTTCTCTCTCTTTCTATCTCTCTCTTTCTACATCACTGGGAGACTCCATTTATGCTTGAATTTTCCTCTCGTCATCTCTTTTGCTCTCTCTTTCTATCTCTCTCTGTTTACATCACTGGGAGACTCCATTTATGCTTTAATTATACTCTCCATCTTCCTCTCTTTCTCTCTCTTAATTTTTGTATCTTTCTTTCTGTCTACATCACTGGGAGACTCCATTTATGCTTTTATTTTACTTTCCATCTTCATCTCTTTCTCTCTCTTTAACTCTGTATCTTTCTTTCTGTCTACATACATCATTGGGAGGCCTTGAGTATTTTGCCTTGTATAAGCTGCCACATTTCGAGTCGCCACTAATCTTCGCGTTAATTTTGGCTTAGAGACAGAACAACAAGCAGTGACACACGGCAGTATAGGAGCGTTAGTATTGGCGATGCTGTTGTGAGGGATTGAGAGAGGGACGGGAAGGAGGGAAGGGAAGGGAAGGGAAGGGAAGGGAAGGGAAGGGAAGGGAAGGGAAGGGAAGGGAAGGGAAGGAAGGAAGAAGGAAGGAGGAAGGAGGAAGGAAGAGGAAGGAAGGAAGGAAGGAAGGAAGGAAGGAAGGAAGGAAGGAAGGAAGGAAGGAAGGAAGGAAGGAAGGAAGGAAGGAAGGAAGGAAGGAAGGAAGGAAGGATGTGTCGGTGGTCTCAAATTTGCTACTTATAAAGAGAGAAGATAAGATAAGATAAGATACTTTGATCCTATCTAGACACTTTGCAAGTACCAACTACAAAGGTTATTGACTATACAAAGCGCCACCACGCCAGGACGAACTTGGTGGGTGAGAGAGAGAGAGAGAGGAAGAGAGAGGAGGAGGGAGGGAGAGAGGGAGAGGAGAGAGGAGAGAGCTGAGCGAGGAGAGGAGGAGAGAGAGAGAGAGAGAGAGAGAGGAGACGGAGAGAGAGAGAGAGAGAGAGAGGGAGAGAGAGAGAGAGAGAGAGAGAGAGAGAGTCCAAATAAACCTACAAAATGAGATCTTTATTAGTCTACCAACCAACTTAAGATAAATTCTGTTTTATAGGTTTGTTTTCACTTTCTCTTTGTTGCAGGGTGGATACTGGATAGGCTTGGTGTAATCTACTTGAAGCATATTATGATGATTCGCTTTCCGTTTTCGTTAACCTCCTTCTACCACTTGCTTCCCTCACTCACGGGTAGAAATAGACGCGTTACCCCTCAAAGGTGAGTGAAATTTAACGGTGCATAAATTAACCGGGTCGAAGGAGCGGGATTAGTGGGGCTTCTTGTTATAATTTTACGTCTAATTTAACTTTGCTTAGTCTTCCCGTCGCCTGTTTGATCGGATTCGTACATTAAATAGGAGTTCTTTCTTCTATTATTTGGGTTTTTGACGCCCAGCTGTGTTGGCTTCAATTTAGGGTCTCGTTTTAGCTTCTTTCATGTTATTTAGAGATGTAGGAAGGTGCTGAATATGTAACAGCGCACACACACACACACACACACACACACACACACACACACACACACACACACACACACACACACACACACACACACACTCACACTCACACTCACACTACACACACACACACACACACACACTCAGTCGTAGATACATACCTTGGCCACCTACATTTTTCTCAGAACTCACGGTCGAAGCCAAAAACTGAGAGAGAGAGAGAGAGAGAGAGAGAAGAGGAGAGGAGAGATGAGAGAGAGAGAGAGAGAGAGAGAGAGAGAGAGAGAGAGAGAGAGGAGGAGAGAGAGAGAGAGAGAGAGCAACGCCTTGGCCTTTCCTCATAGCATCAATTAAGATCACCGTTGATGACAGTCTAAAGCCTGGCAGGTGACACTTCAACCATTAACATGTTTCACTCGCCAGGTAAAAATACATGAGCTGGCTGCACTAATTGTCGAGGGGAGAAGGAGGAATTGGAGGAGGAGAGAGGGGAGAAGGAGGAGGAGGAGAGGGGAGGAGGGTGAGGAGGAGGAGAGAGGAGAGAGGGGTGAAGAGAAGGAGGAGAGAGGGTGAGGAGGAGGAGGAGAGAGGGGAGGAAGGTGACGAGGAGGAGAGAGGGGTGAAGAGAAGGAGGAGAGAGAGGATGAGGAGGAGGAGGAGAGGGGAGAGAGAGAGGGTGAGGAGGAGGAGGGGTAGAGAGGGGAGAGAGAGAGGAATGGTTATGTATCACCAATGAGAGAGGAGGGGTAAGAGGGAGAAGATTTTGAGTGCATGGGACGGATAAAAGTGACGCGTCTTTGGCAATGAAAAAAATTTAACTAGAAAAAGAAGAAGAAAGATGGATATACTGTACCTCTTCCCCTTCTCTCTCTCTCTCTCTCTCTCTCTCTCTCTCTCTCTCTCTCTCTCTCTCTCTCTCTCTCTCTCTCTCTCTCTCTCTCTCTCTCTCTCTCTTTGTCTCTCTCTCGCTCATCAGCTGACAGCATCGTGGCTTTATCTGGCGTGACTCACCTGTGTTACCTGCCTAATTACCGGCTCGGCGCTCAGGTGTGCTCAGGCCTCGGCGCCACCGGAAGCCGTCCATCTCACCTGCGCAAACCTGGCAGAGAGATGGTGAAAGGGGAGGCAGGGAGGGATGTAGGGAGGCAGGCAGGGAGGGAGGGATGTAGGGAGGGAAGCAGGGAGGCAGGAGGGAGGCAAGGAGGCAGGCAGGCAGGCAGGCAGGGAGGGAAGGAAGGAGGCAGGGAGGCAGGGAGGGAGGGAGGGAGGTAGGCAGGCAGGGAGGGATGGAGGGAGGCAGGGAGGCAGGGAAGGAGGAAAAAATATGAAGTGTGCAGAGGATGGAGAGATAAGGCGTTGAGTGTAGTATTACTTTGATGATTGCAAGAGTGTGGTTTTTTTGGGGGTATTTATGGAAATTGAGTGCATGAAAAGTGTAATGAATCAACGAATCGGTGAATGATGAGGTTAATAGGTAGACATGTGAATTTAGAGAGTGATTCATCCTCTCAAAACGTTAGTCAAAGATGAAACAGTATACAGAATAAAAACAAAGACGCCATAAACAGCGTAGTAATGACCGAGGCCGAGGAACCGCCATGAGAACCAGAAACTGAATCACAAAACGAAATTGAATATCACCCTAAAATAAGTTATCAGATTAGTAATGGAGAATATAAATATGAAAATACATTACACAAAACATCAGTCAAAATAACTGAGGAGAAGGAGGAAGAGGAGAGAGAGGAAACATGTAAAATAAGCCTTAGTTATCCAAGTTAGTCTACAACGTAAAAAATATAGAAAAATGTTAAGAAGTGGTTTGAGGAATGCAAGGAGGGAAGAGAGGACGATTTGGCGGAACGAAGATAACAGATGAACAGCTTGGGCAACAGGGAGGGAGTGAAGAGGAGAGGTGAGGGGAGAGAGGGAGGTAAAGGAGGGAGGTAAGGGGAGGGCGGGAAGGAAAAAAGGAGGGAAGGTAGTGGGAAGGAGGGAGGGAAGGGGGAGGGAGGGGGAGGGAGGGGGGGGTAAGGAGGGAGGGTAAGGGGGAGAGGGAGGTAAAGGGGGGAGGTAAGGGAGGGAGGGAGGAGAGGGAGGGAGAAGGTGAGGTGGGGGAAAGGGGAAAGAGGGAGAGTGAAGAGGAGGGAGGGAAGGGGAGGGGAGAGTAAAGGAGGGAGGTAAGGGAGGGAGTGAAGAGGAGGGGTGAAGGGGAGGGAGTGAAGGGGAGGGAGGGAAAGGAGGGAGGGAAGGGAAGGGGAGAGCTAAAGGAGGGAGGCAAGGATGGATAGTGACAGACAGTGAAGAGATAGGGAGGAAAGGAGGAAGGAGGAAAGGTAGTTGACAGTCATTGGGTAGTTAGATGGGAAGGAGGGAAGAGGGGTGGTAGTTACAAGATGGAGTGAAGGAGGGAGGGATGAAGGAGGCTTGAGGCACGATAACTAGAGGGAAAAATGAAGGAAGAGATAGACACAAAATGGGAAACCAACAAATTTAAAAAACATTGAATTTAAATACTTTTTGAAAACTTACTGTCAGGGATTTTTATGATGGCAATTTTGGGTGACGATAATAACGACTATGAATAAAAATTAATCATGAATGGTAAATCGTGTACAATATAAGTATGAACAATAATAATAATGATAATGATAATAATAATAACAATAAATGGTCTTTCATCCTTCACGGGCTTTTAATTTTTGTTCTATCTTTTTTGTGTGTCCTTGGCCAGTCCTTTGTGATGTAAAAAAAAAAATATATATAAATCTTCAGTCCCTCTCATGTTGGCTTTCATTAATTTTTCTAATACTTTTGGAGAGTCAGTTAATTCTCTAAGTGTATTCCAGAGCCACACACACATATAGCTTGATAACTTTTTTTTATTATTAATACATTTATTTTACACGTCGAAGCCAGCAGGTTATAAGATTAAACGAGGAACATACCGACCCTCAATCTAGGCCGCCGCGATTACCAAGCACCAGTCACTGCTTGGATGATACTCGGACCACGAATAGCAGCGCATTGAATACAAATAATAATAAAAATAATACTCTAATACCCTCTGCAATACACCAGCCACTGCTTGGATGATACTCAGGCCACGAATACCACAGCATTGAATACAAATAGAAATAATAATAAAAATAATACTCTAATACCCTCTGCAATATCCTAGAAATGGGTCGTGAGAGAGTGTTGGGCCGAAAGTGTAAAACCACTTTGGCCATATCCGAAATAGTTCCGGAAATGGGTTTTAATTTGCCGCCTTGCTATTACACACACGCCGCCGCCACCTGGACGCCGCTTATCAATTAACACCTCAAATTCGACCACCTAAACACACACACACACACAACCACACACACACACAACACACACAACACACACACCACACACACACAACACACACACACACACACACACACACACACCACACACACACA
>JACEEZ010010205.1:0-5000 GCA_016584305.1 Chionoecetes opilio | reverse complement strand
CAATTTACGAACTCTTCAATTTACGAACTTCAATTTACGAACTCTTCAATTTACGAACTCTTCAATTTACGAACTCTTAATTTACGAACTCTTCAATTTTCCCACATCCTTTTTTAAGCTTTTTATATGTACTGTCTACCACCTTTTCCTGCTTGCGGTCTAGTATCTGATAGCAAGTATTGCTTTTTTCTAAATTTACATCATCCATAATTGTAATATCAGGTTTCTCTTCCCGTGTCTCAATAGTTTTCAGGATATAAAAAACATAAGAACATGAGAAAATAAGGAAGCTACAAGAGGCCGCGAGACTATACACGTGGTAGTTCCTGTAAATGATATGAAGTACCTTAAAACAACACACTTCTAACAGGTAGCCTCAAGTTTTCACAGGTCGAAATAACACGTGTGATTTGTATTTGTCATTATCTATCGTGTTTACCTGTCTACGCGCCCCCCTTCCCTTGTCCCCCCCTTGCTCCCTTACCTGTCTTCCACTGTCACCCTCGCCTGTCGCCCCGTCCAGCCCGTCCGTGGCGTGAGGATGGATGAGGACAGAGCAAACACGGGATATGGAGGAGGGAATTGGAGCACTGCAAGACTGGAAGGGAGGGAGGGAGTAGAGGGATAGAGGGAGGGAGGGAAGGGGTTGTGAGGGAGGGTGTGGAGGGAGGGAGGGTTTAGTAGAGGGTGGGAGGGGGTAGTAGAGGAAGGGAGAGAGAGAGGGAGGGAGGGAGAAAAAGGAGATATGGCTGCCTCAGTTGTTGACTTTTCCACAACCATGACTATTTTCTGCCGTAATGTCAATATTCTTAACACACACACACACACACACACACACACACACACACACACACACACACAACACACACACACACACACACACACACCACACACACGCACACTACAGAGAGAGAAGAGAGAGAGAGAGAGAGAGAGAGAAGAGAGAGAGAGAGAGAGAGAGAGAGAGAGAGAGAGAGAGAGAGAGAGAGAGAGAGAATATAAAACACACATTCAAGTATTTGTCTTCATGTGTCTTAATCGTGGACAAAGCGAATGTTTTTCTAAAGAGTTCCTCCGTCAGATTGTTGGAACATAGCGCGGGGAAGAGTCAACACTCACCCCCGCAGCCCTCCCTTGAAAAAATGCCGGGCGCTGATTGGCTAATTATTCGAGGCTGTGGCGGGGCAATGACGTGAGAAGATTGGAGGGAGGGAGGGAGGGAGGGAGGGAGAGAGAGATGGGGGAGGAGAGGAAAGGAGAGGAGAGGAGAGGAGAGGAGAGGAGAGAATGAAACGAAGAGTTGAAGATAAGACGGCAAGTGCAATGATTGGGAATATAATGAGAGAGAGAGAGAGAGAGAGAGAGAGAGAGAGAGAGAGAGAGAGAGAGAGAGAGAGAGAGAGAGAGAGAGAGAGAGAGAGAGAGAGAGAGAGAGAGAGAGAGAGAGAGAGAGAAACTTGAATTTGAAAGGCAAAGAAATGACAAAGAATCAGTGGGAGTAACAGTAATAATGGTTCATCAAGTATCTATATCAACGTTAATACTCTAACTATTTATTTTCCTAGGTGAGAAGATGGTTAGAGCCTTTTGGAAGTTGTTCTGTATCGCCTTCTGTGGTTGAAATATTCGTGTCATCTGCAAACTCTGATATATTAAGGTCTATTGTCTATATGTCAATAAATAGTTTCTCTAAAAAGACTATATATATCACGAGTGGGACCATCGCGGATATCATTGACGCGAATAAAAAAACTAGATAGATCCCAAGTACTGGTCCTTATGAACCCCTAATGGCATCTCACCACCTTCATGAAGTACCATTTAAGGTCGCTGGATGTTTGCATTGGGTAAGCCAGTCATCCTGCCACCTGTGAATATTACCTGTGTTCCCATGGCTGTGTACTCTACTGTATAAACGTCATAGAGGTATATATAAACCATTAATAGTTATTCCGCCCCTCATAAACTCATAAGGTAATCCTATTTGGACCAAAAAATGGATGGTTTTAATTATTTCTGCGTTGAATAGATTGAGGTCATTACTCAGATTGTCTCTTGTGTGTTTACGTTCCTCTAAACTATTAAGAACACTCTCAGAAATGGGGTATATTAAGGGTAGAATTGTAACATCGCACCATCACTACCCTTTTTATACCATATGTCCAGGCTGAAGGGTAGATGCTGCTGATTATACCCTTCATCTACCCTTTATCTACCCTTTTTAGACGAAAGGGTTGAGAAAGAGTATATTTGGGGTTCGAAAAGGGTATATTTCCGGTTGGAAAAGGGTATATTTAGGGTTACAAAAGGGTATATTTGTAAGGGTAGAAAAAGGGTAGCAGTATTTCATCACTACAAACACCCTTTTTCTACCCTTTTCCTACCCTTCTTTTCTAAGAGTGAAGATCACTGTTAAATGCTT
Source organism: Chionoecetes opilio (assembly GCA_016584305.1). Lineage (NCBI taxonomy): Eukaryota > Metazoa > Arthropoda > Malacostraca > Decapoda > Majidae > Chionoecetes > Chionoecetes opilio. The sequence goes on along the minus strand of JACEEZ010010205.1, from coordinate 2,578 downwards.
AATAAAACTCGGGATAAATTACATCGACTACTCTGTTGTTGTCATACATGTAAGTAGATATATATGAAAAGTCAAGCAGGTAATAGTTAGATATTAGCATTGTTTCTAAATCCAAGCTGTGATTTTTATATTTCTCAGTTTTTGCACCGTAAGGTAATTAAACACTTCGTCTCTTATAACCGTTTTAAATAATTTGCACAGATGCTTTAATGATTTGCAGATGTTGTACTGCTTGGTGGGTTGTTGCTTGTGTTCTTTTTTTGTCTTATCGTTTCGGTCTTTTTCTTTGTCTTTAAATGTCTTGGTGTTACGTTTGCATAGAGAAGGTACATACACTTTACATAAGGTTTAATATTATATGTTTTTATTGAAGAACTTAATATAAGGTTTGTTACCGGGCTGTTACGGGCTTTTTATTACCTCTTATGTGGGTGTGCCCTTGGCCAGTCCTTTGTGATTAAAAAAAAAAAAAAAGGAATCTATGTAAAATTATGTGTTATCGATTTTGAATGTTTCTCTGATATCTTCCTCATCATTTTTCTTCTTAAATAAATATCTATAATGTAGTTCCTTCTTAAACAATCCATCCTTAATTAAAAAAAAAAAATCATTCTTATTTTTTCACATTTTATTCTTATTGCCTGTATCTCTTTCGACCCTAATCATCGCTCGCTTTCCCACCCATACTTTTCTTTCTACTCCTCCTCCTCCTCCTCCTTCCTCACCTACTTCCTCACCTACTTCCTCACCTCCTCTTCCTCCTCCTCCTTCCTCACCTCTTCTCCTCCTCCTCCTCCTCCTCCTCCTCCTCCTCCTCCTCCTCCTCCTCCTCCTCCTCCTTCCTCACCTACTTCCTCACCTACTTCCTCACTCCTCTTCCTCCTCCTCCTTCCTCACCTCTCTTCCTCCTCCTCCTCCTCTCTCCTCCTCCCCTCCTCCTCCTCCTCCTCCTCCTTCCTCCTCCCCTCCTCCTCCTCCTCCTCCTCCCTCCTCCTCTCCTCCCCCCTCCTCTCACCTACTTCCTCACCTCTCCTCCTCCTCCTCCTCCTCCTCCTCCTCCTCCTCCTCCTCCTCCTCCTCCTCCTCCTCCTCCTCCTCCTCCCCTCCCTTCCTCCATCACACTCCCCGTTGACACTGGACTTTTGCAGAGTTTGTTCTGGTGAAGGAGAGAGGAATAAATTTGTATCATTTTACTTTGGTTGAGGTCGAGAGAGAGAGAGAGAGAGAGAGAGAGAGAGAGAGAGAGAGAGAGAGAGAGAGAGAGAGAGAGAGAGAGAGAGAGAGAGAGAGAGAGAGAGAGAGAGAGAGAGAGAGAGAGAGAGAGAGAGAGTAATGTCTTTATATCAAATATTCAGCAAATAGTCACGTCATTCTAAATACAGAAATGAGAACTTTGAAATTAATGCTAGTGATTTTTATTTACATTTAGAAGCTTTGAGAAATAATCCATCACCTTTATGTAGGTTGAAATAATTTTATTTTTTGTCACAGAAAAAAATATATAAACCAAGAAAAAAGGAACCAATTGCATTAAAAAACCTCTTGATTTTTGCTTTTCAAACTCTCAATAATATATTTTCTGGTAGTCATCTTCCTCTCTATAATTTTTCTCCCTCTTTCTTTTCCTCAAACTCTCTTCTCCAGATGCCAACAGCCCACTCATCCCTCTCCAACCCATTTTTTCGAACCCTCTTCACCCCACTCATACCCTCTCCACCCAATCTCCACTACCATTCCCCCCTCCACACACACCACCCCATCTATATACCACCACCCTCCATCACCCAAAACTCTCCACCTTCACACAAACTGGCTCCTCCTCCACCTACTCCTCTACCTCCTCTACCACCTCCTCCTCCTCCTCCTCCTCCTCCTCCTCCTCCTCCTCCTCCTCCTCCTCCTCCTCCTCTCCTCCTCCTCCTCCTCCTCCTCCTCCTCCTCCTCCTCCTCCTCCTCAGCCATAACTTCTTTTTTTTTCCTTTTTTTTTTTTTGGTTGGAGCCTTAACTGCCCTCCTTGCAGCTCCTAATGACCGCTTCGAGGCTGGCCTGAGTGACGTGGGCCAACAGGCGTGCGTGTGGAGGCTGCGCGGGCCATGTGTGCTCAGTCAGTATCGCCGTTGTATCAATCCCCCGCCAAGGGCCTCGCACACACACACACACACGCACACACACACACACACACACACACACACACACACACACACACACACACACACACACACACACACCACACACACACGCTGGCTTCCTTGTGTGGGGTTTCTCTAGGGGCTCTTGTAGGGACGTCTCAGTATGGCCCTCTCCTGCATCTGATATGGCATAATGAATAGGAGGTTTAGATTTTTATTTTTATTTGATTTATTTATTGCCATTGCAGAAAACATACATTGAGATATATATTTCTTGTACTTCAATATGGCCTAGGTGGAGGGATAGGGAGTGGATAGGTGTAGGATGGAGGGATAGGGGAGTGGATAGGTGTAGGGATGGAGGGATAGGGAGTGGATAGGTGTAGGGATGGTGGAAGGAAAGGATATTTTGGTATTTTGCTGCATGTGAGGGATAGAATGGGGTTAT
>JACEEZ010010203.1:119308-128250 GCA_016584305.1 Chionoecetes opilio | reverse complement strand
CATCTATTCTTCTCTTCTCTCGTCTCTTTTCTTATCTCTCTGACTCTTCGCCCTATATTGCTTGTGTTCGCCCGATGAGAGTGCGGCGACATCAAAGGTGGAGCTGATATGCACAATGCAGCCAATTAACGAGGATTGGCATTGTGTTGAGGCATCGATAAAAAGGGGACTTTATGTATTATTGTATACTAAATAGCGTGTCTGTATGTGTGTCTGTCTGTCTCTCTGTCTGTCTGTATGTATGTGATGGTGATTCTGTGTTCTCTCTCTCTCTCTCTCTCTCTCTCTCTCTCTCTCTCTCTCTCTCTCCTCTCTCTCTCTCTCTCCTCTCTCTCTCTCTCTCTCTCTCTCTCTCTCCCTCTCCTCTCTCTCTCTCTGTCTCTCTCTCTCTCCTTCGCTGTCTCTCTCTCTCTCTGTGCTGTCTCTCTCTCTCTCTGTGCTGTCTCTCTCTCTCTCTGTGCTGTCTCTCTCTCTCTCTCTCTCTCTCTCTCTCTCTCTCTCTCTCTCTCTCTCTCTCTCTCTCTCTCTCTCTCTCGAATAACAAACAACGGCAGTGAATTGGGTGAGCCATTCAATCAAATCTACTTTATACATTTTTGTCTTGTTTACGCGCGTGTCTTTCAATTCGCATTTCCCTTGAAGTCTTTGTGCCAGGGGAGGGAAAGCCAAAAATGCAATAGACATACAAGAAAAAAATATAGAGCAAAGGAAGAATGCACAAAGGAAGCTTCCAAAGACAATAAGAAAGAAAAAAGTTAAAGAAAGACGGTGTTTTTCTTGTTTCTGTTTTTTTTTTCATGCATTAAAATAGTTGAAATTTTTTGGTACAGATTCTCATTCTTTGACATTCGAAATTTAGTCCTTTTTTCGATTTTTTTTTTATTTTCTGATAGTTTTCCAAAGAGAATGACAAAGAGAAAAGTAAGAGCAAGACAGTTGTTTGTTGTTTTTATCTTCATTCGTTAAAATAGTTAAGATTCTTTGGTACGGATTCTCATTTTTTTACCATTCTCAATTTAGTCCTATTTTTATCTTTTTTTTTTAGTTGTTCATTTTCTCCTCTTCACCAATCCTTCTTCAATCCTCTTCCCCAATCCTTCTTCAATCCTCTTCCCCAATCCTTCTTCAATCCTCTTCCCCAATCCTTCTTCAATCCTCTTCACCAATCCTTCTTCAATCATCTTCACCAATCCTCTTCACCAATCCTTCTTCATTCCTCTTCACCAATCCTTCTTCAATCATCTTCACCAATCTTCTTCACCAATCCTTCTTCAATCCTCTTCACCAATCCTTCTTCAATCATCTTCACCAATCCTCTTCACCAATCCTTCTTCATTCCTCTTCACCAATCCTTCTTCAATCATCTTCACCAATCCTCTTCACCAATCCTTCTTCAATCCTCTTCACCAATCCTCTTCACCAATCCTTCTTCAATCCTCTTCACCAATCCTTCTTCACTCCTCTTCACCAATCCTTCTTCACCAATCCTTCTTCAATCCTCTTCACCAATCCTTCTTCACTCCTCTTCACCAATCCTTCTTTAATCCTCTTCACCAATCCTTCTTCAATCCTCTTCACCAATCCTTCTTCACCAATCCTTCTTCAGTTCTCTTCACCAATCCTTCTTCAATCCTCTTCACCAATCCTTCTTCATTCCTCTTCACCAATCCTCTTCACCAATCCTTCTTCAATCCTCTTCACCAATCCTTCTTCAATCCTTTTCACCAATCCTTCTTCAATCCTTTTCACCAATCCTTCTTCAATCCTCTTCACCAATCCTCCTTTCACCAATCTCAATTTTCCTCCTTTTTCTCGATTTGTTATTTGCTGATAGCTTTTCCATTTCCTCGTCTGCAGCCTCACTATTTCAGCCCAATCCATATCGATTCATCCATCTCCTCCTCCTCCGTTGTCTTACCTTCTCCTCCTCCTCCTCCTCCTCCTCCTCCTCTTCCTCCTCCTCCTCCTCCTCCTCTTCCTCCTCCTCCTTTTCTCCCCCTCCTTCCTCTACCTCCTCCTTTCTCTTGTCCTTGCTTCTCCTACCTCCTCCTCTCCTCCTCCACTTTCTCTTCTCTCCTCCTCCCTCTCTCCTCCTCCTCTTCCTCCTCCTCGTTCTGCGTTGTCTTGCCTCCTTCTCTACCACCACCACCCACTGACTCGCTATCCTCCTCCTCCTCCAACTCCTCCTCCTTCCCTACCTCTACCTCCAACTGACTCTCTTTCCTCCTCCTCCTCCTCCCCTCATCCTCCTCCCTCCTCCTCCTCCTCCTTCCTCCTCCTCCTCCTCCTCCTCCCATCCTCTTCATCCTCCTCTTTCCCACCTCATCCTCTCTTGACCTCTTCTCTTCCTCTTCCTCCTCCTCCTTCTCCTCCGCCAGTCCCTTAATTCACCTGGCAAGGGAAGACAGGCGGACAGGTAAGCTTAGGAGGAGCCTTTCGTTTATTATGAAACAAGAAAGAGACACCAATTTCTTCTCTCCCTCCTCTACTCTCTCTCCTCCTCTCTCTCACCTCATCTCTCTCTCGTCTCTCTCTCCTCTCTCTTCTCTCCTCTACTCGCTCTCTCTCTCTCTCCTCTCTCTCTCTCTCTCTCTCTCTCTTCTTCTCTCTGCTTCTCTCTCTCTCTTCTCTTCTCTGACTTCTCTCTCTCTCTCTCTATATATATTTTTTTCCCTTTCCATCCATCTCAGACATTTTTTCTACTCTCACTCTCCTTCATTCTCTTCCTCAGTAACAAAACTTTCAACGAAATTTTCCCAGCGACTTAATGATGCCTCGTCCGCCTCTGCAGCTTCCGCCCTCAGCTCATTAAGGATTTATAACTAATTATATCGGGAGTATGTTTCGTTACCAAGCGGCATAAAATTACTCTCTATAGTATTCAACGAAGAGTACGAAACTATATGGAAGCACATCGTTCGCTCCCCGCAGCCATCGCATCGCAGGTAATGACTAGAGATTATCATTCAGTGCCTAGCAATCAGGAAGAGAGAGCTAGAAAGAGATCGTTGACTTTCGATAAATTATGATAAATTAACAGGAAAATCAGAAGTGGATAACAAAAAAGCTGCGAGAACTGTAACAAAAGAAAATACAAAAATACGCAATTTATCAACAACAACAACAACTACGACTACTACTAAATTACCAGGACAAACATAGGTGACAAGGAAGGGAGGAGAGGAGGAGGAAGGAGGAGAAAAAAGGGAGGAAAGGAAATTGGAGGAGGAAGAACTATTTTTTTAAAGTATCCTTCGCTCTGTATATAATCCTTCAGAGTCCTTCACGGGCCTCTTTGCTCCTTCACACATCCTACAGGAGTCATGAGAGGGCATTAGAAGTCCCACAGGATTACTATAGTATTCCTAGGTTTTTATAAGTACTTTGACAATCGCATGGGTGGCTCAAATAGGGATTAATAATAATAATACTTATGCTGAAAAAATTTTTATTACTGAAAGTTGGGATTGAAGGAAAAAAGATTAAACCAGCAATGCTACCCTTTCTTATCTCTTGTAGTAAGTTTTGTCTAATTTTTGTTTTTTTTTAAAGGGAAAATCTGGAAAAAACATATGTCATTTTAATTGGCTAAATAAAGGGGTTTGTAATCAAGGTTTTTAAATTTAAAAACTTTACTCCAGGATTCGGGTTGGTTCCAAACATGCCCGATAAACTGCAAAGGAAAAAATTTTCCCCGCAAATCTTTTTTTACAAAAAAATATTTCCAAAAATTTTTCCAAGCATGATTATTTTTTAAATCCCCCGGTTTTTTTTTTTTAATAAAATAAAAATCTATGGCTGAAAACGTGGGAAAAAAAGAATAGAGAAGTGAATATAACCTTGAATAAAAAGAAATAAAGTAATAAAAGTTTTGGCAAAATAAGTGCCCAAAATGAAGAAATTTAAAAAAAACCCCGAAAAAAAATTTTATAAAAAAATATTTTAAACTGCAAGAACCCGTAACCAAAAAAAATTATATATTAAAACCGTTCCCTAAAATTTAATTTAAACCCCAACAAAAAACAAAAACAACTAACAAAACACTTTTTCTACTTTTTTTCTACTACTTAAAAAAAATTACCAGGACAAAACATAGGTGGGAAAGGGAAAAAAAAACCCGCAAAAAGAGTAACCCAGGGGAAAAAAAAAAAATACAAAAACCCAATTTAAAATTTTTACAACAACCAAATTATTTAAAACCTTTAAATAATAAATTTAAAAATAAAATTAAATACCACTAAAAACCAAATACCCACCTTTCCAAATACTTTCTTTTTTACTATTCGAAATACCTTTTCTACTTAAAACCAAAACCCCCAATACTACTACTAAAATACTTTCTTTCTACTACAATCACAACATTCCCGAAAAGCAACAACAAACCCCGAGAAAAAAAAACCCCCCGAGGTTAAAAAAAAGAGGAACCCTTCTTTCTAAAATTAATAACGGGAAGCAGACCTTTTTTCTTAAATAATCCCACTTTTATTTTTGGAGGGTGAGAAAAGAGGGGGAGAGGAAAAGAAGGGGGAGAGAGGGAAGGGGGAGAGAGGGGGAAAAAGAGAAGGGGCCGGGGAGAGAGAGGGGGAAAAAAGCCGAAATAGAGAGGGGGAAAAGAGGAGGAAGACCTTGAGAAGAGAGAGAAAAGAGAAAGAGAGAGGGGGAGAGAAGAAGAGGGGAGAGAAAGAAGAGGGGAGAGAGAGGGGGAGAGAAGAAAGGAAAAGGAAGGGGAAGAGAGAGGGGGAGAGAGAGGGGGAGAAGAGGGGGGAAGAAAGAACAGAGAGAAGGGCAAAAAGGGAAAGATAAAAGAAGAGAGAGGGGGGAGAGAGAAAAAGAGGAAAAAGGGGAGAGAAGAGAGAGGGAAAAGAGAAGCGAAAAGAGAGAGGGGAAAAGAGAGAAGAGCCCCCGATACAACCCTTTTCCCCCCTCACACAAAAAACGGGCCCCTTGGGGTTTCCTAAAACCCCTTCACAAAAAGCACACAACCACCCCAAAGGGCACAAACCACAGGGCAAAAGAAAAAACAAAACACAGACACAGGAAAAACCCCCCACACACACACACACACACACACACACAAAACAACACACACACACTAATGGGACAAGGACAATTTGATACCGAAGGTTTGTTTTTTGATTAAGGGAAAAAGGAAATACGAAAAAAATTTTCCTTTTGAGGCTTTAAAAAGGGAAAAACCGACACATTAGACACTTCAATTTTTTAAAACAATTACTTCATCTCTATGGGCCCCTTTCCGGGCTTTTAAAATTGGTTTTTATATCCTTCAATTTCCCATTTTTTAAACGTCTTCTTCCTCGCTTCAATTGGGGGAAAATTGGGGAATGACTTTTTAAAAAAGAAAAAAAAACGCCAAAAAAAACCGGGCCAAAAACACAACAATAGAGGAAAGGGAAAAAAAAACAAAAAAATCGCACAACAAAAAACAAAAAAAAAAACCTTATGAAAAAAAAAAATAAGAAGAAATGAAGGAAAACTGTTTCATATGACATTCTTGAAATTTGTTTGGGAAAAAGAAAACCTCCCCATTAAAAAAACAAAAATTTTACATTACGTGATAAAATTTAAGGGAAAAGATAAAATAACCCCTCACCACAGCGACAAACTTTGAAATTTTTGTTTAAAATTTTTTGAAAAAGGAAAAAACCCCCACACAACCCCACACCACACAAAAACCCCCACACACACACACACACACACAACCCCACCCCAAACACAAAACCCAACAAACACACACAACACAAAACAAAACCCCACAACACCCACACAACAACCGCCAACACAACACACACAAAACACCCCACACACAAAACACACCCCAAAAACACACACAACCTCCCCCACTCTTTTTGACCTACAAACGCTGCAACACAAAAATTTTTTGTAAAAAAAACTGGTTTGAGGCGAGAAGGCAGGAAAAAAAGATAACTTACAAAAAGTATGTGCAAATTTTCCCAAATTTTACAGGGCACACCCCTTTTTCCTTTAACCCCACAAAAACTTAAATAACAGAGGGAAAAGGGATGGAAAATAAAAAAAAACAACATACAATATACATAAAATACCAACTTTCCCACAAAATCTACTTCCCCCCTAGGAGAACACTGAGAGGCTAATCCAACCCACGAAAGAAAAAAAAAAAAAAAGGAAAAATTGAACCTTGAATTATTTTTGTCCAAATTTCCCAAGGGAAACAAAAAATAAATGAGCCTCATTGAGGGGTCATGGGAGTTCCCCCGGGAAAAGAGGTTTGGGGAAAAAGGGGATTAAAAAGAGGAAGGTTTCCCAAAACCCCTCGAGGCCCAGAAAAGTAATTTCCCCCCATTGTAATATAAAATACCCAAAAGACGATTTTAAAAAGAACCCTTTTGGAATATTTCCATAGATATGACCTGTTTAAATATCCTTGTCCACTAGCTTAATTTTTGGGTTTTTTAAAAATAGTAACTTTTTTTTTTGTATTTTTTTGGGTAACAAAAGAAGATTTTTTTAAGCAAAGGAAAAGATCTGGGGGGTCCAAAGGGGTTAAATTTAGGAACTAAAAAATAACCCTTTGGGCCCCCCCAAATCAATTCTCTATTTTCCTACTTTTATCTTTGAAATTTACACATTACTTTAATATCTACTTTTATTTTTTCTTTTTATTTTATAAGGGGAAATGGCCCCGCTTAACCCGGGTAAATTTTTTTTATTTTTTTATTTTTTTTCCCTTTTCCCACTTCTTTTTTAAAACTAAATGCCTTTTTTCAATGTTTTTTATCGTTAAAAATTTTAAAAGAAAAAAAGGGTATTTTTTCCCAAAGGGAAAGGGAGCAATTTTAAATTTTTTAAAAAATTTTTTTTTTTCCCCCCTGGGAAAAAACCCCGAACGAAGCAGCTTTTTTTAAAAACGTTTCCCTTTTTCATTTGGGACTTTAAAAAACTTTTAGGCGAAGAAAAAAATTTAAAAAACCCCAAAGCCCAAAACCAAAACATCTTTTTTTTAGGGGGGTTTTTTCCCAAAGACCCTTTTTTCTTTCCCTTTTTTCCCGGGGGAAAAGGAAAAACAAACGACAAAAACAACAAAAAAACAAAAAAACAAACAACAACAAAAACAAAAAAACAACAACAACAACAACAACAAAAAACCCAAAAACAACAAACAACAACAAACAACAAAACAACCCAAAAACAAAAACAACAACAACAACAACAACCAACAAAAAAAACAAAAAAGAAAAAACGGGCCCACCCCCCCCCCAAAAAAACCCGGAAAAGGGGAAAACAAAAACACACAAAAAAACACAACCAAAACCCCCCTTTTAAAAAAAAAACAAAACAAAAAACAAAAACCCCCCCCCCTCCCCCCCCCCAACCCCTTTTTTCCCTTTTTTCTTTTTTCTTCCCTTTAAAGTTTTTTAAACTGGAAAAAGGGTTAAACCCCCCCCTTTCACTATTTTGAAAAGGGTTTTGATTTTTAAAAATTTTTCACCGGGGAAAAACAAAAAAAAAAAGAAAGGGAGGGGGGAAAAAGGGGGGGAAAAGGGAAAGGGAAGGGGGGAAACAAAAAAAAGGGGGGGGAAAAACAAAAAAAACCAAAAGGAACCCCCCAAAAAACCCCCCCCCCCCCCAAGGGGGGGGAAATTTTGGGGGAAAAACCCCCCCAAAAGGGGGGGAAAGGAAATTTAAGACGACGAAGAAAAAAAGAAAAGAGAGAAAAGAGAGGGCCCTGCGAAAAAGGGGGGGGAACAAATAAAGGGGGTTACCAAAGGGCCCCCACAAAAAAAAAAAAGGAAAGAAAGAAAGAAAGAAAGAAAGAAAAGAAAAAAAACAACAAAAACAAACAAAGAAAGGGAAAGGCCGAGAACCCGGGGGGAAGGTGAAGAAAAGGAAAAGAAAAAAAGAGGCGGAAAGGAAAAGAAAAGACCTTCAATTTCCCCCAACCCAAAAACCCCTTTCCCAATCCCCCTTTACAAAAAGGGGAAAACCCAACCAAAAACCTTGGTCCAAAGGGAAAAAAGAACACAAAAAAAAAAACGCCAAAAACAACACACAACAACAATAGGGAAAAAAAACCCCAAAAGGTTTTTTTAAAAAAAAAAAAGAAAAAACCCCTTTTGGGTGAAAAAAAAAGAAAAGGGAAAAATTTTTTTACAAATTACTTAACTTATTCCCCCCAGGGTTTTTTAAAAAAAAATATTAAAAATTTCCCCAATCCCTTTTAAGTTTTTCCCCCCCTTATATTAAACCAAAAATTAAATTACTTTTTAAGAAAAAAAACCCCCCAAACACGCACCAAAATTGGAGGAAAGGAAAAAACAAAAGCCCGCAAAACCAAAAAAAGGAAAAACCCAAAAAACAAAACATAAAAAAAAAAACACAAACACAAACCACAAACAAAAAAAAACAAACAACACCAAAAACAACCTGCCTTTCCAAAAACCCCAAAACCTAACAAACCCTGGAAAAAAAGGTTTTGAAACAAACCCGAAAGGTTTTTTGTAGGGAGAAATCCCCGGAAAACAAGAAAAACAAAAAGAAAAATTGCCCCCTTTCCCCCCCCCCCCCAAGTTTGGAAAAAAACACCAACCCCTTATTTCCCCCTTAACCCCCAAAAAGGAAAAAAGTTCAGGAGGGATAAACCCGGGGAAAGGAAGGAAAAAATTTTAACCCCAAACATAACAAAATGGAATAAAATAAAAATTACAAAAAAAAACTTTTACAAAACAATTAACTCCAAACCCTTTAAAAGAACACTGGGACTAATAACAACACCCGTTTAAAAAAAAAAAAAAATGGAAAGATTGAACACTTGAATTTATTAGTCCTTTCCTAAGAAAAAACCCTGATGACCCCATTGGGATATGGGAGTAAAGGAAATGAGGGGGGGAATAAGTGATAAAGGGGAAAGGGTTTGCCGGTTAACCCCCGGGCCCAGAACGTAT
>JACEEZ010010203.1:104308-114308 GCA_016584305.1 Chionoecetes opilio | reverse complement strand
GGAGGAGGAGGAGGAGGAGGAGGAGGAGGAGGAGGAGGAGGAAAGTCTATAAAAGGAAAGGATTAATTGATAAGAAAAAAAGGATGTAGAAATATAGAAATAGAAATACAAAATGGAAAAAAGAATAAAAATGTGTATATATAGAGCTGGATCAAGAGAGAAGGGGAGAGAGGGGAGAGAGAGAGAGGAGAGAGAGAGGGGAGGGGAGAGAGAGAGAGGAGAGGAGAGAGAGGGAGAGAGGAGAGAGAGAGAGAGAGAGAGGAGAGGGGAAAAGAGCGAGAGAGAAGAGAGAGAGAGAGAGAGAGAGAGAGAGGAGAGAGGAGAGAGAGAGAGAGAGAGAGAGAGAGAGAGAAGGAGGAGAGAGGAAGGAGAGAAGAAAGGGAGAGAGAGAGGAGAAAGAGAGAGAGAGGAGGAGAGAGAGGAGAGGAGGAGAGGAGAGAGAGAGGGGGGGGCCCCCCTTTTTTTCCCCGAAATTGAGCAATAAAAGAATCATCTCACCCGGAAAAATGGGATAATGATTTCGCCAAGGGAACGAAACCTTGAACAAAATATAATTCACTTTAATATCATCAACAAAAATGAGGCAACATAACTCCTACTCTAACTATACTATTCACTATACTACTACTTACTACTACATACTACTATACTACATACTATATACTACTAAACTACTCTTCTCACAATACTACTAAGATAACAGCTATACCTACTACTCTCACCAGACTGTTACTACTTATATCACCACTACTACTACTACTACTTCTACTACTATTTGGGGTATTTTAAGTTTGTATATGAAAATTTTTTGATATGTAAAAAAAATGAAGATATTGGGGTAAATAAAAGAAGTACTTATTTTGGGGCCCTCAAAAATGTAAGATATGATGCATAAGAAAAATAAATGGTGTGTGTGTGTGTGTGTGTTGTGGTTTTTGTGTGTGTGGTGTGTGTGGTGTATGTGTGGTGGGTGTGTTTGGTGGGTGTGTGTGTGTGTGTGGTGTGTGTGGGGGGTGTGTGTGTGTGTGTGTTGTGTGTGTGTTCTGTGTTGTGTGTGTGTGTGTGGGGTGGTGTGTGGGGGGTGTGTGTGTGTGTGGTGTGTGTGTGTGGTGTGGTTTTGGGGGTGTGTGTGTGGTTTTTGGTTGTTTAGCTTTCTTTATATATCTTGCAGTAATGAAATCTGCATCTCATACAGAATATCATTAGTTAAGAATAATAATCAAACAAGGAGAAAGAGAACACAGGTAACATTATATTCCTTCGTGTATTCTCTACGCTTCCTTATTATTGTTTTTATTATCATGACTATCATTGTTATTATCATTATTTCATAGTGACATACAAAGAACCATAGTAATACGCATTTACCTAAAAAATCATCTTCCTCATATTCCTTTCCGAAGAATTTCCTGTATTTTATCAAACTTTATTATTACAGGAACTACCACGTGTAGGTCTCGCGGCCTCTTGTAGCTTCCTTATTTTCTTATGTTCTTATATGCTTAATCTCCATATTACTTTGATCTTTATTACTTTATATAAGAGTATCACTTGGTACTTTATAAACAGGTCAAAGCAATTAGTATCAATAGAAAAGTAGCACGAGACTTCCGCCGGTGGGGATGAAAAGCAACACAATTTTCTACCCGTTTTACTGTGTGGCCCGCGGCGTGAATATCTCTCTCTCTCTCTCTCTCTCTCTCTCTCTCTCTCTCTCTCTCTCTCTCTCTCTCTCTCTCTCTCTCTCTCTCTCTCTCTCTCTCTCTCTCTCTCTCTTTCTCTCTCTCTCTCTTTCTCTCTCTCAGCCTCTCCCTGGCAGGCAATACAGCTTATAAAGAATGCTTCTATTGGATTGGTTATCTTAAATCCCCCTGTTTTCCATGGAAGTGACAATCTCTCTCTCTCTCTCTCTCTCTCTCTACTGTCTCTCTCTCTCTCTCTCTATCTCTCTCATCTCTCTCTCTCTCTTCTCTCATCTCTCTCTCTCTCTCTCTCTCTCTCTCTCTCTCTCTCTCTCTCTCTCTCCCTCTCTCCTCTGGTCACTTTACAGAACGTTCCAATTATCTTGATTACAGGTGCTCTCTCTTAGGCGAGCCGAAGTGAGGGATAAGGGAAAAGATGAGAGAGGGGAGAGAGGCGTGGAAGAGAGAGGGGCGAGAGAGGAGAGAGAGGGGGGAGAGGCGTGGCTGGAGTGAAAGCGAGGACTTAGCAGAAGACAGGGTGTGGGTGTGAGGGGGAGGATAGGAGGTGAAGTGAAAAAGATGTAGTGGAGGGGTATGGAAGAAGATAAGAAAACGAGGAGCCCGGAATGAAGAGTATAGTAGTAGAGGGGGAAAGGGAAGAGAGGGGCCGGTAGGAGGTTATTCGTCGCGGAAGGTACCGAGGGATGTCGTAGCCATGTGTAGGTTACCACCTGTTCGTATGGGAGGTTTAGAGGGGCGGGCGTGATACACGCCTGGAGAGGTCCGAGGGAAGGGGGGTGGTTGAACTGTCGCGGTGGAGCGGGTGCTGGTGGATGTTGGAGGTGGGAGGTTGGAAGTTTGGAAGGGGGAGAAGAGTTGAGGAGGGGGATGGGGAGGACGAGGTATAGTGACAGGCTGGGGATGAGGAAGGGGATGGGAAGTGAGGGGAAGTGAGGGGAAGGAAAGGTATAGTAGTGGAAGCGCGGGGATGGAAGGGGAAGGGAAGGAAGGGGATGTGAAGGGAAGGGAAGGGGAAGAGAAGGAAGGGGATGTGAAGGGAAGGGAAGGGGAAGAGAAGGGAGGGGATGTGAAGGGAAGGGAGGGGAAGAGAAGGGAGGGGATGTGAAGGGAAGGGAAGGGGAAGAGAAGGGAGGGGATGTGAAGGGAAGGGAGGGGAAGAGAAGTAAAGAGAACATCAAAGGAAGTCGTTGTGTAAAAGCGCAAGAGAGAAAGAGAGAGAGAGAGATAAGAAAATACGAGCTTTTTGCATCACTTTCGGAAGTCTTGATATAATCTTTCGTGCATAACAGAAGAAAAAAAAATACTTGTGCTGTTGCTTAACGTAGTGGCGGTGGCGGTGGTGGTTAACAAGCAACACTGACACCAATTATTCATCTACCACATCATTCCACTAAGACATATTTATTCCACTTACACTTAAAAAAACCTTATAGGTTTCTTTCCCTGTAATATTATTTTCTAGATTTTCTTGCCTATAGAGAGCGACGCATTCCATTATTTTATTCCTCTATATGAATTTTTTTTTTCATACTTTTCCTCGCGCCGCCGTAACACTTTTTTTTCTCTCTCTCTCTTGCGGTGACAGAGAGACTGACTCGAGCCGGCTAGACAGTTATTGAACCAAACTCCTTACCAAGTCTGGAATTACTTAAGATGTCTGGAATGTATTTACGAAGACTGGAATGACTTAGAGTATCTGGAATGTTCTTTTGCTGTTAGTCCTCTCTTTTCTTCTTCTCTTTTTCTCTCTCTCTCCCCTCTCTCTCTCTCTCTCCTCTCTCTCTCTTCTCTCTCTCTCTCTCTCTCTCTCTCTCTCTCTCTCTCTCTCTCTCTCTCTCTTTCCAGTTCACATCTTTTAGAATTTCTTTCATTTCTTTCATATTTTTCTTATTATCTGGCCAGACTTTTATTATTTTTTCCTTCTTCACAAAACCACCTTCCTGCGCCCCCCTCCCCCCTTACTGACCCCCCCCTTCCCCCCCCCTCGAGCCTCACTAATTAAATTTTCTCTCTCCTGCTCTTACCTCAGCTTTGTCTAAATCTCTCCCGCTCATGATTCTAATTCATTTTCACTCTTCGCCCCGAAGGCAGAGAGTATATTCAATTCCACATCTTTCCCATTATGTACCAAAGGTTTCGGGGGAATAGTAGGTTATATTATTTTATTTTTGGTCCATCCAGCCTCGAATTCAACAAAAGAACAAAAGAAAATATTCATATCATGAGTTCTACATAATATAGCGTATATATGATTTTGTTTTTGCTTTTGTTTAAGGTTATACACGCATGAATTTTCAGTGTAGTTTTTACTAAGCTTTTCTAATGCTTGTGTCAGATGAAGCTTGACATATTACGTTAAAAAGGATTACGTTATGCATACATACATACACACACAATTACGTTATGCATACATACATACACACACAATTACGTTATGCATACATACATACACACACAATTACGTTATGCATACATACATACACACACAATTACGTTATGTATACATACATACACACACAATTACGTTATGCATACATACATACACACACAATTACGTTATGCATACATACATACACACACAATTACGTTATGCATACATACATACACACACAATTACGTTATGCATACATACATACACACACAATTACGTTATGCATACATACATACATACACACAATTATATACAGTATGTTTGTTTCCAATATGTCAATCTTTCTTTCTCTTTATTTTTTGCTTTGTCAATTTTTTTCACATCTCAATTATTTTTTTTCTTCTCAGTCTCTCAACCCCCCCCCCCCACACACACACCATACACATACACCACACACACACACACACACACACACAGTCACACACACACACACACACACACACACGCACACGCACACGCACACACACACACAGTCACACAGTCACACCCACACACACACACAAAACACACACACACACACACACACACACACACACACACACACAGTCACACACACACACACACACACACACACACACACACACACACACACACACACACAACACATACACATACACAACACACACACACACATACACACACACACACACACACACACACACACACACACACACACACACACACACACACAAACACACACACACACAACAAAAGGACTCGTTATGACCTTATCTTGGTTTTGACTTAAGGCGAAAAGGAGAAAAGAAGCGAGAAAGAAAAAGAGGGAAGGGGGGCGGGAGGGATTGAAGAAAAATGGTCAGTGAATGGAGAAGTTACAGAGGAAGAGGGGAGGAAGAGGGGAGGAAGAGGGGAGGAAGAGAGGAGGAAGAGGGGAGGAGGGCGGTGGAAGAGGAAAAACATCTAAATTCCGCCCAAGTAACTGAATGAAAATACTGGAAACTTTCTGGAGCATAACAAAAATATATAGAAAAGATTTGGGTTTTTTTGCTACATCAATTTGAAAGCCTTAAGTGCGGCTCCATAAAAAAATAATCAAAGAAAATTCGGTAAAGAAAACACCAAAAAGAAAATTGAAGAAAACACACTTCTAAAATGAAGAAAATAAATCTGTAAAAAAAAGGAAAATTAACATGAAAACAAATTACACAATATCAAATAATTCATTGAAAAAAAACCAAAAAAAAAACCGCCTGCTTACCAACATGAAAAAATACCGCTTGCCTACTAACATTCCTTCATTCTCCCACTCCCGATAAACTATAACTACCAATTTCCCGATAGTATAGGTCACATTTTCCCTCTGTACCCACATTCTCCCCTTCAAAGTGAAAAAAGAAAACAAGCTTGGGAAAAAAAGAAAAAAAACTTTCGTGGGCGCAGAAAATAATTGGACTCGGCCAAGTTTTGTCATGAAAGAAAACGGAGTCCGGGTTGTCCCTGAGAAAACAGAAGAAAATTGGCTAGTAAAGCACCGCACGGGGGGGGGGGGGAGAGGAGAGGAGAGAGAGAGAGAGAGAGAGAGAGAGAGAGAGAGAGAGAGAGGAGAGAGAGAGAGAGAGAGAGAGAGAGAGAGAGAGAGAGGAGGGGTGATGGGGGGATCTTCCAGCTTCTCCTCTTACTATGCAATCTTTAGAATAGTTTTCAACATCTCAAAGACCAACGAGAACAAGGTCGGAAAATCTTTGGAAAACTTCTCTCTTCTTTACTCTCTTCTGGAAATTCCTCTCATCTCTCTCTCTCTCTCTCCTTCTCTCCTCCTCTCTCTCTCTCTCTCTCTCTCTCTCTCTCTCTCTCTCTCTCTCTTCTCTCTCTCTCTCTCTCTCTCTCTCTCAAATTGCAATACTCCTCTTTTAATTCAATAAATAATCATAAAGAAAAAATGCAATCCCCTCACTTAATAATTTCCTGGCCTTTGGGTTAGCACCGAAAAGTAGAAATATTCACCTTTGTCCCTACCTACCTCACCTCCCATTAACCCTAATAAGATCCTCAAATAAGCGTTAAATAGTTCCATCCACGCCCCTAGTACACACACGCAATCCCATATAGTCTCCCCACACACGCTCCCCTTCCATGTTCTCTTTAACTTAACACGTAGAGACTGTAATGGTAGAAAGTAGTCACACAGGCAGCCTCGTTTGGGCCAGTTTGGCTTTTGCTGTCTGTTCTTCCTTTGTATTCCTTTGTATACCTTTTTCATCCCCTTCCCTCCGTTACAACTCACTTCACATCTCCCTATTTTTCCCCGCTCCTCACACCATAAGCTGCTCCCCTTATAAAGCCTGGCCAAGCGTGTAGCGCCTCTATTCCCCCACCCCTATACACACACAGAGTAGTCTACCATAAAAAAGAAAACACAAGCACACACAGAGTAGTCTCCCGTAAAAAGAAAACAGAAAATGGTGTGCGTGTGTTCTGCAGGTGGATCTTTATTCTCACCCAGGCAAACGGCGCGCAGAAAGGTTTTGTACTCACCATCCGAAGCTGTAAAGAGAAAACAGGATATATTGGAACATGTATATATAAAAAAATGGAAATGTGAATGAAAAAAAATATATATAAAAGATGACAATAAATAATATATGATTTAAAACTAAAGGGATTAAAGTGATCAATATTTATAAAAAATACTTGAGGATTATTTTAAAATGGTAATTATCAACACACATAGCGATGATTTCATTCAAATAGAACCAAAGTTGGACTTAATTATATTTAAATTTACTGCTGAGCTACAGACATTATCAATTCTTGTATAAGATATGAATACGTAATAATAGATAATAATATATATATATATATATATATATATTTTTTTTTACGAATAATTTGATGTGTGATTGCATTTTGATGATGAAGATTTAACCCTTCACGCCCAGATCTTTCCTTTGCTATATAAAATCGTCTGTCTTTAGCCATAAAATTACAAAATGTAACTTAATATACCAAATTAGGTAGTGGATACTAAGCAGGTTATATCTATTGAAGTATTGCTTATATTAATTAAAATTGTCTAACGGTACCCAAATTACAATGGAAATTACGTTCTGGGCCTCAAGGGGTTAATGTTAACGATCGTTTTTTCTAATGATCTTATATTTGAGAAGTCTCTCAAATACAAACCTATAAACAAAACCTCTAACGTTAATTAGGTTCGTATACTTTCCTTGCACTAAGTCGTAATGATATGGCTGCCTCACATTCCACAACACTTCACATAGGTAATCTCTTGACTCCTTTAATTACTTGTGTGTGACTGAAACTCGACCACAAGGTCACAAAGAACACGAGTGAAGCAAGGTGAGGTCAGGTCAAGGGTCAGCCAATCAGTGTGCAATGTTCTTTGACAGGTGAAGTGACGTGGATATTCTAGGCAGATATGTCAGTTTTTATTATCTCTCTCTCTCTCTCTCTCTCTCTCTCTCTCTCTCTCTCTCTCTCTCTCTCTCTCTCTCTCTCTCTCTCTCTCTCTCTCTCTTTCTCTCTCTGTTTCTCTCTCTGTTTTTTCTTTGTTTTTTTCTTCTTCTGTGTGTGTGTGTGGTGTGTGTGTGTGTGTGTGTGTGTGTGTGTGTGTGTGTGTATGTGTGTGTGTGTGGGTGCGTGCGTGCGTGCGTGCGTGCGTGCGTGCGTGCGTGCGTGCGTGCGTGCGTGCGTGCGTGCGTGCGTGCGTGCGTGCGTGCGTGCGTGCGTGCGTGCGTGCGTGCGTGCGTGCGTGTGTGTGTGTGTGAGTGTGTGTGTGTGTGTGTGTGTGTAAAAGGGTGCATAGATAAGTAGATGTAATAACAAAGAGACAGGCAAACATACGTAGGATAGACAGGCAGACATACAAACATTTATAGATAGACATACAGTATATAGACATATAGATACATTCGATGACACAGGAAAAATAAGCTATAAAAAGACCTTTGGCTCATAATATTATTTCAAGCTGTCAATCAATTATATTTACGTCGTAAAGAAAATAACGGATCACCTATACTGTTTTTTTATACGAGGTGAAAAATCCTGACCCCTTGCTGTTTACAGACTGATATTTGATGTCAGGAGAAGGGAATACTACGGTTCTTCTTAATTTCAGCTGTATTTTATCATAGTTAACCATATTAGCAGGTAAACGGGGGAATTTGTAGCAGAGTGGTTAGCGTCTCCGAGTGGCGTTCTCGGTGACCAGAGTTTGATCCCCGAAGAAAGCCAAAACCATTCTACACCGTCGAGTGGCCTAAAAACACCCACATGCCCTGCCCATTAACTAACTCTACCTTCGATTGCGAGTGTGCATCGGAGGACACAGGCGGCATGAGGCTTTAATCACAGGCGTCACTATAAAAACCTGCCTGCGCCACCACGGGCGAGGGTCAACCATCACAGCCCTCAAGTGAACCTCCTGAGCCTACCATCCGTCTTAGAAGTCACTGCTTACAGGCGCTACAGGCCAAGATGTAAAAAAAAAAAAAATAATAATAATTAAAAAAAAAAAAAATTAAGGCATAACTTTAAGCATGAGACCTAAGATAGAATGGAATTTTCGCATCGTTAAAAAATATAGACTATAACAATCACAAGCCAACACAGCATTAACGTTTTCGGGATTCTTGAGAACGACACAAAATTTTTCGTATGTTAAAGATATATGTTTTGGCGAAGACATTGTCACTTGGTTGAAGAATACAACTTTAACCTTTGCAATATCTACCCGCTACACCGCTTGCCTTCTTTTCCCTCGACTCGCTGCATCTCTACACTTCCTTACAATAGGGACTGGCTGGTTTTTTTTTTACATCATAAGGGAATGACCAAGAACAAAACAAAATAAAAACAAAAATAGAGAAAAAAACGCTAGCTGCCAGTCCCTATAGAGTAGATGGCAAGAAAACTAGAATGTGTGAGATGAGGTGTGGTGGGGGAGGTCTCTCTTTTATTTGTGTTTTACTATTGCTGCCACTACCACTATCACCACTACTCCACCGCTGCTAATTTTGCTGTTGTTGGTGAATATACTACTTCTACTACTACTACTACTACCACTACTACTACTACTACTACTACTATCACAAAGACTACCAACATCAACAGCACAATTATGAGCGGCGACAGATAATCACCCATTGGTAGAAGGCAACACATAGCCTATGATGAATGAGACTTAACGCTTGAAAGAAATATGTTTTGAGTGAACTCTTCCTATTGACTCTTATCTTAGTGCTATTTTTTACTTATATTTATTTTTAATTTAGTGTTTTCCTGCAAATTTTTGTACTTATAATTTTTCTTTTACGATAATGTGTTTAATTCCAATGGGTGATTTGAGGGTTACAGGGAGTCTAGTACACAAGTCGTTTCATACCCAGGTTTTGTTAAGTTGTTTCGTACACTGATTTTGAGTTCTTTCGTACATACCTGGTGTCAAATCGTAACTTTAGTAATCAAGTTCAACTCTGAGCTGAGTGTACGAACCGACTATGGTTTCATATAGACTACGAAGCAACTTTTTGGTGTACGAATCTACTGGTGTACGAAACAACTTGTGTACGAACTGACTGCACCCCGATTTGAGATCATTCGTCCACCTGTCTCTTTCCTCATTATTGATATTACTAATGCATTATCACTATCATCATTATCATCATCAGTTAGCCTTTGTTATCATCCCTTCTATAATGTCATCATCACCGTTACCTCTCCCTTGTATACATGCAGATCCGTGTCATCCCCTGAGTCATCCGAGCAGTGTGTATGTATGTATGTATGTATGCACCACCACCACCACCACCACCACCACCACTATTGCATGACAAGCCGCCATTTTCTCCGCGATCTATAATTCTATCTATCAGCCAACTGC
>JACEEZ010010203.1:86808-91808 GCA_016584305.1 Chionoecetes opilio | reverse complement strand
ACCACCACTGTCACCACCACCACCACTACCAACCCCACCACCACCACCACCAACCACCACTGTCACCACCACCACACCACTACCAACCCCACCACCACCAACCACCACCACCACCACCACTACCAACCCACCACCACCAACCACCACTGTCACCACCACCAACCACTACCACCCACCCCACCACCACCACCACCACCACCACCACCACTGTCACCACCACCACTGCCATCATATTTAAAGGAAAAATGAAGCACTCACACATCAGCATCTATGACTTCCCATGACAACCCCCCCCCCCCCTCCCACACACACACACACACAACACAACACACAACACACAAACACACCACATCCATTCAGCACTCAAAACACTTACAACCCCCTCTCTCTTCTGCCTCTCTCGCTCCTCCAAATCTTTCACTCTCTCTCTCTCTCTCTCTCTCTCTCTCTCTCCTCTCTCTCTCTCTCTCTCTCTCCTCTCTCTCTCTCTCTCTCTCGCCTCTCTCTCTCTCTCTCTCTCTCTCTCTCTCTCTCTCTCCCCAGCAGTGCATTGGTGTTGCGTCGCCTTGTCGAGTGAGTGATATCAGATTCTGAAGCGAATATCAACATTTCGAAAGCAAGGATTGAACGCTAAAGCACATAGTATACATGCTGAAGAGGCGGAGGAGGAGGAGGAGGAGGAGGAGGGAGGAGGAGGAGGAGGAGGAGGAGGAGGAGGAGGAGGAGGAGGAGGAGGAGGAGGAGGAGGAGGGAAACGAGCAAGAGAAGGAGGAAGAGGAGAGAGAGAGAGAAGCTGCAGTAGTAAGAAAACTCCTTTAGAAAACATTTTACATCTATTTTTTATATATATCTTTTATTATTGTTCTAAATCATTCCTAACACTTGTTCATCACACGGTTCAGAGTACATTACAATCACAGCTTCCTCTCTCGACTTCATCCTCCAGGGAAAATTATAACCAAGAAAAGAAATTATAAAAAAAAACGCACATGCGAACTCAAGAAAATTACCCTTCAGAAAAATTACCTTGCAGAAAAATTACCCTTCAGAAAAATTACCTTGCAGAAAAATTACCTTGCAGAAAAATTACCCTTCAGAAAAATTACCTTGCAGAAAAATTACCCTACAGAAAAATTACCTTGCAGAAAAATTACCCTTCAGAAAAATCACCTTGCAGAAAAATTACCCTGCAGAAAAATTACCCCTCAGAAAAAATACCCTGCAGAAAAACTACCCTCCAGAAAAACTACCCTTCAGAAAAACTACCCTACAGAAAAAGTACCCTGCAGAAAAACTACCCTTCAGAAAAACTACCCTGCAGAAAAACCACCCTACAGAAAAAGTACCCTGCAGAAAAACTACCCCTCAGAAAAACTACCCTTCAGAAATACTACCCTTCAGAAAAACTACCCTTCAGAAAAACTACCCTTTCGAAAAACTACCCTTTCGAAAAACTACCCTTCCGAAAAACTACTCATCAGAAAAACTACTATCAGAAAAACTACCCTTCAGAAATACTACCCTTCAGAAAAACTACTCTTCCGAAAAACTACCCTTCCGAAAAAACTACCCTTCCGAAAAACTACCCTTCAGAAAAACTACCCTGCCGAAAAACTACCCTTCAGAAAAATACCCTGCCGAAAAACTACCCTTCCGAAAAACTACCATTCAGAAAAACTACCCTTCAGAAAAACTACCCTGCCGAAAAACTACCCTGCCGAAAAACTACCCTTCAGAAAAACTACCCTTCAGAAAAACTACCCTTCAGAAAAACTACCCTGCCGAAAAACTACCCTTCAGAAAAACTACCCTGCCGAAAAACTACCCTTCCGAAAAACTACCATTCAGAAAAACTACCCTTCAGAAAAACTACCCTGCCGAAAAACTAAACCCTCAGAAAACTACCTTCGAACTACCTTCCGAAAAACTACCCTTCACGAAAAACTACCCTTGCCGAAAAAACTACCCTTCCGAAAAACTACCCTGTCAGAAAAACTACCCTTCAGAAAAACTACCCTCGAAAAACTACCTTCAAAAACTCCCTTCAGAAAAACTACCCTTCAGAAAAACTACCCTGCCGAAAAACCTACCCTTCCGAAAAACTACCTTCAGAAAAACTACCCTTCAGAAAAACTACCCTTCAGAAAAACTACCCTTCAGAAAAACTACCCTTCCGAAAAACTACCCTGCCGAAAAACTACCCTTCCGAAAATCTACTCATCAGAAAAACTACTATCAGAAAAACTACCCTTCAGGAAAACTACCCTTCAGAAAAGCTACCCTTCAGAAAAGCTACCCTTCAGAAAAACTACCCTTCAGAAAAACTACCCTTCAGAAAAACTACCCTTCAGAAAAACTACCCTCCAGAAAAACTACCCTTCAGAAAAACTACTCTTCAGAAAAACTACTCTTCAGAAAAACTACTATCAGAAAAACTACCCTTCAGAAAAACTACCCTTCAGAAAAATTTCTCTTCAGAAAAACTACCCTGCAGAAAAACTACCCTCCAGAAAACTACCCTCCAGAAAACTACCCTTATGGAAAACTACCCTTCAGAAAACTGCCCTACAGAAAACTACCCTTCAGAGAAACTACCCTTCAGAAAAACTACCCTTCAGAAAAACTACCCTTCAGAAAACTACCCTTCAGAAATACTACCCTTCAGAAATACTACCCTTCAGAAATACTACCCTTCAGAAAAACTACCCTTCAGAAAAACTACCCTTCAGAAAAACTACCCTCCAGAAAAACTACCCTTCAGAAATACTACCCTTCAGAAAAAAGCTACCCTGCAGAAAAACTACCCTGCAGAAAAACTACCCTTCAGAAAAACTACCCTTCAGAAATACAACCCTTCAGAAAAACTACTCGTCAGAAAAACTACTCTTCAGAAATACAACCCTTCAGAAAAACTACCCTTCAGAAAAACTACCCTTCAGAAAAACTACCCTTCAGAAATACTACGCTGCAGAAATACTACCCTGCAGAAAAATTTCCCTTAAAAAAAACTACCCATCAGAAAAACTACCCTGCAGAAATACTACCCATCAGAAAAACTACTCTTCAGAAAAACTACTCTTCAGAAAAATTACCCTGCCGAAAAACAACCCTACAGAAAAACAACCCTTCAAAAAAAGAACCCTTCCGAAAAAGAACCCTTCCGAAAAAGAACCCTTCCGAAAAAGAACCCTTCCGAAAAAGAACCCTTCCGAAAAAGAACCCTTCCGAAAAAGAACCTTCCGAAAAACAACCCTTCCGAAAAACAACCCTTCAGAAAAACTACCCTTCCTTTCTGTATAGCAATGATAAAAAAAAATAAGAACCAAGCCTAAAGGAATGCGAGGACACAGGCATTGCATAGGACAGGGAATAAATAGTGTTACAGTACATACAGTAAATACGTATTAATTTAATCTAACGACAAATATAATGAACTCAAATCGCGTTTGCTGCATGATCTCATTAGTTATCTGACTTATTAAACCAGCACATCAACACTCAAATGATTAATGAAATGGATGAATTATATAACGAAAACATAGAAAAGAATGTGAATATTATAAACAAGGTATAGAAAACAAGTCTCTGCCGTTGAGAATCTTTCATAATGTTGAGAGAGAGAGAGAGAGAGAGAGAGAGAGAGAGAGAGAGAGAGAGAGAGAGAGAGAGAGAGAGAGAGAGAGAGAGAGAGAGAGAGAGAGAGAGGAGAGGCAGAAGAGAGAGAGAGAGAGAGACAGAGAGAGAGGAGAGGAGAGAGATAGAGAGAGAGGAGAGAGAGAGAGAGAGAGAGAGGAGAGAGAGAGAGAGAGAGAAGAGAGGAGAGAGAGAGAGAGAGAAGAGAGAGAGAGAGAGAGAGAGAGAGAGAGGAGAGAGAGAGGGAGAGAGAGAGAGAGAGAGAGAGAGAGAGAGAGAGAGAGAAATAAAAAAGAAGCAGTTAGACTCAATTAAACGTAGTACCTAATTGAGATCATAATTCCTATTTTGGTTCATTATCTTTTCCTCGTTGGTTCATCTTTATTGTATTAATTTTTCAACTTCCCCCGCCATCCTAACGAGCACAGATATATCCAGATGCAAAATAACATCATAATTAATATATCATCATAATAATATCAGCAAATTAACACCCTAATGCCTGATTGCCTGTCACTATGTACTTCCTTCTACATCCTTCCATGCATCTTACCTATCCATCGACTTCCTTTTATTCCTCATCCATATTTCTCTCCTTAATTTTTTTCTTAACCCCTTGAGACCCAGATCATTCCTTTGCTATATAAAATCGTCTGTTGTTAGCCATAAAATCACAAAAACTGAGTGAATATACCAAATTAGTTAGTGGACAAGGATACTAAACAGGTCATATCTATAAAACATTGCTTATGATAACTAAAAATTGTATAATGGTACCCAAATTACAATGTAAATTACTTTCTGGGTCTTAAGAGGTTAAAACACCAAACGCTTCACCTAGCGAATCCTTTTCCTTCATTTTTTTGACGGATTCTTTAAACTTCCCTACATTTTTTTCCTCCCTTCCCTTCCTTCCTTCACTTTTTCCCTCCCTTCATTTATTTCCCTTCGTTCCTTTCCCTTCCTCCATCCATCTTTACTTATTTGCCCGAACACTTTTACCCATCGAATCATTTTCCTTAATTTTTTCAACAGATTCCTTAAAACTCCTTCACTTTTTTCCTTCCACTCCCTTCCTCTCTTTCCCTTTCGTCTCTCTTCTCCACAGACACAGCCTTTAATAACGTGCCTCTACACTACTCCCTTACTCCTTTCCCTCCTTTACCTCCCCTCCTTTCCCTTCGTAATTAAGGTAACTTTCCCCTCACGGCCCAAACATCGTCCCGAGTTACGCCTTACCTCGCCCATCAGTCCCAGCGGAAGGAAGAAGAAAAAAGGAAAGAGGTAGACGCACAGAAAGAGGCGAGGTTGCACCCGTGTACAGACGCTGGGTTGGAATGAATGGGCAATGGAAAGCTGGTAATGGA
>JACEEZ010010203.1:50000-84977 GCA_016584305.1 Chionoecetes opilio | reverse complement strand
AGAGAGTGAGAGAGAGAGAGAGAGAGAGAGACGAGAGGAGAGAGAGAGAGAGAGTGTGTGTGAGAGTGGTGTGTGTGTGTGTGTACGTGCAGCACAATGAATGAAAGAAGATCAGCGTTCAAGAGAATACGGCGGCGTGGCGTGTACAGGGGTGGAATGTGCGGGAGGATAGAGGGTCACGCCTTACACTCAATGACTCAACACTCACAAGACTCATCACACGAAGCACTGAACCCCACTCCTCCTTGGTAGGCACGCAGGAGGAGGAGGAGAGGAGGAGGAGGAGGAGGAGAGGAGGAGGGCAAAGGATAGGGAGTATAGAATAATAAGTGGACGAAAGGGAGGAATGAAAGAAAAGTGGATAAAGAAGAAAGGAAATGAAAAGCAGAATAGAGAAAAGTGAGAAAAAAAAATAGGAGAGAAGGAGGAAAAACACACACTTACACGCGCACGCACGCACGCACGCACGCACGCACACGCACACGCACACGCACACGCACACGCACACACACACACACACACACACCTTCAGCATACATTGACAAGTGATAAAAATAAACACATGTTGAAAAAAAATGAAAAAAAAAACCAGTTGGCTAACAAGATCACGTTTCCTGTGAAGCGATGAACCAACACGGGACACTGATATAAGTTGACCGTGGAAATAGAAGGTGAGAATGAGTCAACAGTGGCAGGAGGAGGAGGAGGAGGAGGAGGAGGAGGAGGAGGAGGAGGAGGAGGAGGAGGAGGAGGAGGATAAGAAAATAAGTATCAAAAGCAATAAGGTAATACTAGAAGACAGAAATAATACTAAGACCTGAGCCAACGGACAGGTGATGAAGGTGAGCATGAGAGTAGAGGTCAAGGAAGATTAAAGGTCAGAATAATGGAGAATTACAGATGGATTGCAAAGTCAAAGAAAACATATATAACTATGGGGCGGGCACTCAGTAGAGCGCATACCTCCGCCCGAATATTTCATCAATTGGTTGCCATGGCAACAGTTGTCAATAGATTTCATCCAAGATTAAATGAAGTCTTCCTTATACCAAAAGTCTTCCTTATACCGAGTTTGGTCCAAATCTATTCGTAACTTTTCGAGAAATCCTGTACACTAACAAACAGACAGACAGACAGACAGATCGGGGTAAAAACATAACTCCTCCAACTTCGTAGGCAGAGGTAATGATAACTATAATAGAACAAATACATTGTAAAAAAAAGTTGTGGATCAGGGTATAATTAGGAGCATGAGGAAAAAAAATGAGGGAAGAAGAAAGAAAACGTTTACCGTATATAACACTATAGTCGCCACCTGCACTAATGTCGCCAGGCACCATATATTTTAAATTATAGCATCACTACTGATTTGTATGTGCCACTGAAGATGATACACAGTAGTTTATATCATGACTGTATAATCTACCCTGTTTCAGTGTTGTTTTATGCTTTGTATCTGCTAGTATATACGGTTTCAAATTTTACTACTAGGTTTTTTTTTCGGGCGACGACGATGGCGGGAGGACACTCAGAGCATAAACACTAGCTGGCGATCTTAGTGTAGGTCGCCACTCGGTTGATAGTTTTGTCATTTGTTCATTTATAGCCATAATAGGACACAGATGAAGACGCAAAATGACAGAGACTCTCCAGACAGCCCCTTCTAACTTTCCTGAAATCATGGATGTAGAAATGTAAGTATGAACACCACCAGACGTCTGTACAAGTGTACATCGAAAAAAACGTTGTCCTGGCGACTCTAGCGTTATCTACGGTACATATCTTGATGTTACGATATTCTACACCGATGGTCCTTTACAGCTCATTCAGACCGATCCTTGGAGTGAAGCCAGGACCTTGTGTAATGCCCGTTATTCGGAAGAGATAGGATGGGAACTCCTATCATACAATTCCCGGGTTATTCCGTAAACAAATTTAACTTTTGTTTTTTCGGAAAATTATCTTTCCTTTTTTTCTTCTCCTTCTATCTTCCTCCCTCCTTTTCCCCCCCCCCCCCCCCCCCCCCCGACTTTCCGGGGTACGAGCCCAACATTCGTGGGAAAATTATTTCGCGTCATCGATAACTAAGAGGAAAAAAAACTTTTCACCCTCCCCTCACCCTCCTATCAGAAAAGGGAAACACTCCTAGTTTTTTAAGGTCCTTCAAAATGTCACCATGTAAAAAAGATCACGGTCAACATGGATGTGTTGGGTCCAGTTTTTCGCTAAATTGAAAGTCCCCCAAATTTCTATTCAAACTCCCATACACGTCGCTCAAAAGACGCGTTCGTGGGGTTTGAACGAAAGAAAAAAACATTTTCCCGGATATTAGATTAAACATATTAATTCTTCATATAAAAAGGAATAGGATTGTATTATGGGCCAGCCCTTCATAGGTACACTTGTTTAATATTAATTAGCTTTCGGGGGTTTTATAAGGGCTCTTCAGGACGAGGCCAAGTTCGGGGATCCAAACACCCCCTTTTCTTCCCGCCTCCCTTAGTCACCCTCGAGGGGGGGAAAGGTCTCTTTTCCCACTCCCCACGGGGTTAAGACGTACGGCGTTTCGCTCCTATTTCCCCCCCCCCCCCCTTTACTTTTTAAAATATTTTTATCTATTTTTCCCAAAAATAGGGGTTTTACCGTTTTTCAGTTTCACTAACGTATAGGGGGCCCCCCCCCCTCCCCCATCCTTATAGGTGTTTTTAAAGGAATCTCTCTTCACCCCCCTACAGACTCAAAAGGACGTCTCAGTCGGGAAAAAAACCCGTACAGGTTTTTTAAGTGACACGCAAACAACTTTTCTTACTCTTAATTCCCCCCTTATATTTTCCATGTATAATTATAAGTATTCAGCGGTATGTTACCAAAGGGAAGGATAATTCTTTAATAGGTTTCATGAGGGGGTTATGTTTCATAAGAGTTCCCTTCATAAAAGGGGGAAGACCCTTCCTTTTATCAGAGTGTAAATTTTTTTCTTATATCAGATTAAAGCTTTCCGGGGGTTGGGATGGAGACCCTTTCTTATGGGGATTAAAAATTATATTTTTGTCTGTGATCTCAAAAAAAGAGACAAAATACTCAGGATGAAAAAATAGGATGAGTTTCAAATATATTTCTTGTGTTCATTCAAAAAACCCCCAGGTGTTTTTTCTGGGGGGTTTAGGCCAGAAATTTCCCCACATTCCAAAAGAGTCAGCCTTACCCCGGGGATAATTCCAGTACAACCCGGGATACCAAGAAAAAAATTCAAATATAATCATTAAAACGTGTTTCGGGGAGTTAAAACCATAGCTTCTTGTAGTTTTGCGGTGGGATTTTTTTTTGTATGGTCATAAGTACAATTAATTTTTTAAAGTTTTAAAAACCCTTAAAAAACCCTGGCAACACATGGTGACAAAAGCGGGGGGGGTTATTTTTTTCCTACAAAAAACACAAAAATATCCCCTTTGGGAAAGTAGTTTAAAATAGACTCAAAAATTCAGGGAAATATGTACAAATTTTCATTAGTAGGACAAAGCAACTTCCCAAATCATTCGAGTCCCAGGAACTGAAATTAGGATTTCAGAGCTCGGGATGAAGGGCAAATTCCTTTTTTCTCAGATGGGGACAAAAAATAGTGTCCTGGTATGGCCCCACATTATCTGGCATTTTGTTTTTTTGGGTACCCAAGGATTTTGCGATAGCATGGACCCGGCCTTTGTTCCCCTTTATAAAGGGAAAATTTCGGCACAATAGGGGGAAAAGGGTGAGGCGGTTTAGTGTGCATCGCTTAATGGGCCCATGCATTTTTTCCCCGGGGAAAGAGAACCACATCTATTGGGCAGGGGAACCCGAAGTGTCTTTCTTTGACCGAGGGAAAACACGGGAATCGAGTCCCACCGGTCTATAAGGGGTGTTTTTTTCCAGCGTCACATGATTTTGGTTGAAGATCCCATTTTCCCCCGAGATGAAACCGAAGGGGGGGAGGGGGGAGCGGGCCAGAAAATAAGAGGGTTTTAAAAGTTTTATGGAAGAAATAAGAGCTGCGAAAAATGAAGAAAATTTGGGAATTATGGTAAGGGAAAAAAGCAAAGGGCCCTTTTCCATCCCCCTAAATTTTATCCACGGATAGCGTGAAAGGGGAAAAATAAACAAAACCCTTTTTCCATGCCCCTCAATTATCCACGGATAGCGGGAAGAGGAAAATCAAACGGCCCCTTTCCCATGCCCCTAAAATTATCCGCGGATAGCGTAAAAGAGGGATTTATCAAACCTCGAGAATTCCAGAAAGGGGGATTTACATAAAATAAAAGGGCCCTTTGGGACCCCAACGGCCCGCCCCCCAAATGTTCTTTGAATTTAAAAAAAACAATGTAGCCCAAGCACCCCAACACCCCACCCAAAAATTGCAAAAGGGAGGGGTGTTTTCCCAAAAACTCTCAATTTAATTCACCCTATAAAGAAAAACCATAAAGTAGAGACTTGGGCGACACTTAAAAATTTTTTCCGAGACCGGGGGTCACCCCCAAAAGTGATTTGTTAAAAAGGGCCTGGCCAGGCAGTGGAGACAAGGATTTGGGGGAATGGGGGGAAAATCTCCTAAAAGCTTTCACACATCGTTTTATTTGCCCAACATGCGGGTTTCCCCGACAAAATTTCCCAAAAGGAAAAATTCCCCGCCCCCGGAAAAGGGACAATAAGAGAAAATTTGTGGTACGGCCCTTCCAAAGTCGCGTCGCGGGGAAAAAACTAAAAGGGAAATTCCCTTTGGATGAAGGATATCCCCTTTAAAAAAATCATAGCCCGGGCCCGAGAAAGAACGCCAACTCCCTCGAAGAGAGACCACAATCCAAAGGTTAATATGATCCCAGCACATAACCAACAAGGAAAAAGTGCTAGCCCCCCAAAAAAAAAACAAATAGTTCCATACTTTTCCCAAAACCCCTCCGAGACCACCAAAGACGTAGTGGAAAAGTCTAGAACAAAAAATCCAAGAATAAAGGCCAGGGGGGCCCCAAGTAAAACTGGGAAAAATCTTTCCTCCCACGCGAGCCCTTTTCACGGAGGGAAACATTAACTAAAAAAGTATTCCCGCTTATTGTCAAACCAAACCCCAAAACCCTTCCGGGGGGCCCTGGAGAAAAACCCGCTAGGTCTTTGGTTTGGGACTGTCCCCCAAACCCCGGGTTGCCGGAGGGGAGATCGAAATTTGCCCCTGGGAGGCCCCCAAAGGGCAAATAGCCCTCAACACCAAGTAAAAACTCAAAACCCCTAGACAATTATCATGCCCTAGACGGGGGACGATTTTTCCCCCCCACATCCCGTGAAAAATAAACGGGAAAAATAGTAGAAGGATTAGTAGACACAGGGAGTGGTTCCCCTTTTGGATCAAAGAATGAAACCCCCAAACGAATCGGAGGGGAAAAAAAACTTACAAACGAAATTCTCCCCAAGGGTTTAGAAACCCACAGACACCCCTTTTAAAAAATTCGGTAAAATAGGGGCAGAAAAATTGAAATCGGGTGAAGGACAAAATTTTTTAAAAAAGGGTTTTCCCCGTTATCCCGGGAACCCCTTTATCCCCCCCAACCCCCGGCGAGGGACTTTTGGGAGGTGTGACATCCCAAAAGCCACTCTAAACCTGGGAGGGAAAAAGAAGAGTAGCGCAATGGGGCTGGGGTGACCCCCCCCCATCCCCGTAAATCACATCCGTCAAAAAAGAAACAAAATAAAAAAGAATACAACTAAACCCTGGGAAGCCCCGGTGAAACAGCCACGAAAAACCCCTTCAAGATAAATTTTTCTCACTCCTTAAAAAAAAAACCCCTTACCACCCAAAGTTTTAAGCAGGGTTTAAGTAAATGAGTTACCGGGTTCAAACCTCCTTGTTACCCCCCCGGGGAAAAAAGGGTTTTTTTAAAAAAAAATAGTTACCTTACTTAGTACAAGGTAGGCCAGGAAAGTTCAATTTACTTTCCCCCTTCACGAATAATCCCAAAGGGAAAGGAAAATTTTTTTGGGCCCCAAAGGGTTTACTATACTCGGGTATCCCGACAAAGTAAAATTTTCCTCAGCGAACAAAATCGTTTCCCCTTCAAAAGCCCCCAATGACTTAATACCGGTAAATCCCTTAAAGCACAGCCAAAAGGGAACTGGGAACCCCCAAAGGTTAAAAAAAAATTAATAAAGGGGGCCCAAAAAAACACCTGACAGTTTCAGAACAACAAGGGAATTTCAACAAGTAATTCTAGAAAAAGAAACCCCTTTTTAAACCTAGACCCAAAAAAAAATTTTGGTCTCATTAAAAAAGGGGGCCCCCGGTTTATAAAAGGTGGATGATCCTCAACCCAGTCGAGGACCTTGTACCGTTATTTCCCCGGAAAGGCCCAAAAGGGAAAAAAATTTTAAAATATGCCTTCCCAAAATATTTTTTTTAAGGGAAAAAAATATAAAAGAAAGATCCCCCCCGGGGTGGGTTAATCACCGATCGTTTTTGGTAAAAAACCGGATTTGGGAGTAAAAAGAATGGTTTAGGGCTATCGACACATAAAAAAACATCTCGCCCCAGACATTTACCTCTTCCCCGATTGGAAGAATTGGTAGAAAAAAGCCGCTGGGGCAAAAGTATTTTGTCACCTTAGACATGCGCGAAGCTATTTTCCCGATATTAATGATGACGAAAAGCCCCCGATCTAACCACCTTCAGCGACCGGTGTCACCCTTTTACGTTTTTTGCCCCCTACCATTTGGGGTAAAAAGCCCCACCCGTAATTTTTCCCGGCGGATGGTTAATATTAACTCCCCTCCTTTAGAAGGGGATGGGTAAAAAAAATACCCCGGACGAATTAATTTTATGGGCCCCCTACGTTTCCCCTTTTTTTGAAGTTTTAATCCCAAATCTTCGAAAATCCTTACTACAAAGGGGGGAAACTTAAAACCCCAAATAAGGTACTTTTTGGGCTTAAAAAAAGCCTTTTCTCGGTCATCGGACTCAGCCCCCAAGGGAAATAAGCCGGAAAACCCAAAAAAAGGGAAAAGGGAAACCCTTTAAAAAAAAGAAAGTTCCCCCCAAAAGGGTCAAGGAAAACCCACGTTTTTTAGGGGTGTGTGGTTTCTATAGGAAAACATTTTCCTTCCCTTCGCGAAAGTTTTCCCGCCCCACTTGCCAAAATTTAAAAAAGAGCCCCCGTCACTTTCACCCGGGGGGAGGGGTGTCAACAGGGTTCGAAAATTCAAATCGTGCCTGATAAAAGCCGCCCGTCCTGGTAAAAGGGCACAAATTTATGGGAACCCTTTTATTCCTACAACAGGCGCGAAATTTAAAATCCCCGTCGGAAAGGGGGTTCTAAGTCAAGTTCAGTTTAAACGGTTCCCAATTTCCCCCCTTGGGTATTTCCCCCAAGAAAATAAATTCTTGCGAAAAACGTTACCCCCCCGCCACCGAAAAAAGAAGCCGTTGGCCAAGTTCTCACCCGTAAAAAATTTCCCATCATTATTATGGGGCTCTAAATTCTCAATTGTCACGGGATCACCAACCCCTCACCAGTATTTTTTAAAAGGAAAAAAATAAAACTTTTTACCCGGGTGACCGGGGGATCCTAGAAATGCGGAAATAAATTTTGCGATTTAAAAACCTGAAAGGGAAAAAATAACTTTGTCGCGGGACCCTCTTTTTTTTTCCCCCGGGCCCCGTTGGGATGATAACCCCCCCGACCCGAGACTACTTGGGTTTGGGGCTAAACCCAACCCCAATTTATTCACGTCAAAGGGAAAAAACCCCCTGTGGAAAGAGTTGGGAATATTCTGGAAAAGGGGGGTAAAGTTCCCACCCAAAAAAGCCCTTTCCAAAGCCAAATTTGGGGTCAGTTTACGGTAATAAAGACCCCTACCCATTTAAAATTCGAGAAAAAACGATGGGGAGTCTACAGTATTTTCCTCATAATTCCTCGTAGTATGACCGGCCTCGCTCTCCAACAAGGGGCAAAGAATTATCAGGTCACTTTTGGACAAAGAAAACCATCAAGAAAGCCGAGGGGGTTTTTAAAATTGGGCCCCCAAAATTTAAAGTAGATGTGTTTGAGTATGTCAAAAATTTGTTTTAACTTTTCCCAGAGATTCCCAAAAGGGGGGTAGAGGGTTACAACAAAACCCCTGGAAGGAATACCTCCAGTAGATTAAAACCCCTTTGGAGGATAGGGATAGGGGCCTTACGCTATGGTTTGCCGGCGGGGAACAAGGTTTCCCTTATTTTTATGACGGGTTGGGCGACCATTACCGTAGGTTTGTTAGGGTTTTTCCCCCTTAAACCCCAAAAACACTACACAATCATAAAGACCAGGGGAGTACCTGGCCCCACTAGGGGAACCCCCCAACTCGTCCGGAAACGGGGGGGGAAAAGGGGCACCCGCCGGGAGTTCCAGCAGTTTTGCACAAAGACACCAAAAAACACTTCTGTATACGACCCCCCCCCACCACCCTCAAAAGGGAAAATTTGGTTTACCGGGGAGGATGCAAGGACCCTGAAGGGCAGTTTCCCTTTTGAAAAATGTGCCAAAGGGGGAAAACCCCCTTTCGTTTGGCCCCCCATTGTTTCAGCCCTTTCCCAAAAAACACATGAAAAAAGCGGGGACACACCTCCACTGGAAAACAACCCCACTTCCTTTTTCTTTCCCTCGCCATGCCCCCCCGGTCGTTGGGGGCAGCTTTTCCGACGTTTGGGGAGAACAAGACGACATGGACGTGGCACACGCCCTAATCCGCGAAAACGCCCTCAAAAAAAAACGCGGGCGGGACAGGGACGTCGCAAAACCAAAAACGAAAAAAAAACAAGTGGTGGGGGGTGGAAGAGCACTGGTATGGGTCAGAAAAAAGGGCCCCCAATACCCGGCACATGCCGTAAACTAAATGGGGAAATGGGATGGGGTTTTTATAGAGTAGTGGAGGTACGGTTTTTGGGGTGGAAACGTTATGTGTTGGAAAATGTTTCACGGAAAAAAAAAAAAAAACCCAATTTTTCAAAAAGGGCCCCCACTAACAAGTGGGAAACCCCCTTTATGGCCCGGAAGAGGGGTTTGTAGAACCCGGGGGGGGAGAAAGGGCTACAACCCCCATCCCCGGGGGAAAGGGAAAAAACTACCCCTCGTGTCGGAGACCTCCTAAAAGGCTCATCGAGGAAGAAGGGAAAGTTATTTTTGGTTTTTAAAAGGGGTTTTGAAAAATTTAAAAAACTGAAAAGGCCCCAGAGGTGAGGGGGTGTCAGAAATAGATGAAACAATTTTTGGTATAGGAGATTTTTCATTTTTTAGAAAATTCGGATTGTAATTTTTTAGGGTCAGCATGGTTTTAAATTTGGGAGGAGATTTTAATTTTAAAGATAGGGAGTACTGTAACTCACTTTACAGTTTGAACCAAGGCCCTTGAAAAAAGGTGTGGGGGGGGAACCAAATTTTAGGAAAAAAGTAAGGCCCCCCGTTATCTAACCCGAGGGTTTGCGGTTTTGCCCCCCCCCCGGGACGAAAACCCTTCCGACCCAAAAAAATGCGGGTAAATGAAAATCAGGATTTTACAAAAAAAAGTTACTACCCCCGGTCAGGGGGTCCCATTTTGGGCTTAAATTCCCTTTTATTTAATATTTTGTTTAATTAAACACAAACCCGGGCACCCGTTTTCAAAGAATAGAAGAATTTCCATTAAAAACACTCTAAAAATTGTTCCCCCCTACATACACATCCCCTTGACACAGCTTTTTAAAAAAGGAAAAAACAAAAGATCCGTGAGTAGTTTAAAAAATTTTATATTTAAGAAATTTAATTTTCCCCCCGAATAAAAACGGGTTAAAAGCCCGTTTTTTCGGAAAGAGAAGAGGGAATTCCCAAAACCCTACAATTCCCGGGGGGTTTTGTCCCGTAAGCCCAAATTTAAATCTTTTTGTTTCTCCCCCTTTAAATTTATCTTCCCCCCTTTTTCATTCCCCACTTTTATCTTCCCCCCCTTCCTTTCACTCCCCCCCCCCCCCCGAACATTCCCGGGTAAAGAGTCAACATTCGTTGGGGGGCACTTAATTTTGCCCAGCATCGAAAAAATAAGAGGTTCAAAAATTTACATCCTCCCCTCAACCCCCCTATCAAATCAAGGAACATCCTAGATTTTAAAGGGGCCTTCAAAATAGTCACCCCTAGTGAAAGAACGGTCATACATGGGGTGTTAGTTTGTCCCCGTTTTTCGCTAAGTTTTAAAGTCTACCAAATTTCATTCAAACTCCCATACCACGTCGCCCTAAAAGACGCGTTTGTAGGCCCTTTAACGAAAAGAAAAAAAACATTTTCCTCGGATATTAATTAAACATATTAAATTTTTCTATACCCCAAAGAACCCGGGCGCCTTTTAGGCAAAAAACCCCTTTCAAGGACAAAAATTTTTCATTAAAAATTTTTTTAAATTATTTTAAGGGTTAAAAAGGCCCCTCAAAGGGGAGGCCCAATTCAGGGGCCCAAACAATCCCCTTTTAAATTCCCGGGCCCCCCAGTCACATCAAGGCATCCCATTCCCCTTCCCCAAAATTTAAAACAACCCTTTTAGGTTTCCATTTACCCCCCCCTCTTTTTATAATATTTATCATATTCCAAATATGTACCTTTGTTCAGTTTCACTACTATAGGAGGCCTGCCCATCCTTAAGGTGTATAAGGAGTCCCTTCTCACTCCCCTACAGACTCAGACGCCCTTACTAAATGGGGCAAAAAATCCGTCACATGGTTTTTTCAAGTGACCCCAAACAATTTTTACTCTTATATTCCCCCCTTATATTTCCATGTATAATTATAAGTTTTCAGCGGTATTTTTAACCTAAGTAAGGATAATTCATTAATAGATCAGTGAGGGAGGTTATGCTATAAGAGCTTCCCTTCATCAAATGGAAGAGTTCCTGTATCAGAGTGTAAAGGTTTTCTTATATCAGATTGAGCTTTCCTTGTGTTAGGATGGAGAGCTTTCTTATGGTGGATTAGAACTTATATGTTTGTCTGTGATCTCAAACAAGAGACATAATACTTCAGGATGAATAAATAGGATGATGTTTCAAATATAGTTCTTGTGTTCATTGCAAACAACCCCAGGTGATTATTCTGTGTTAGGACAGTAATTCCCCACACTTCCAAAAGAGTCAGCCTTACTCGGTATAATTCCACGTATCAATCACGACTACCAAGATAAATCTAATATATATATCTATTCAAACATGCCCAGGAAGTAAAACCATTGAACTACTTGCCTGAGCTGGTGGCAGCACTTCCCCTTACCCCTTAACTCATACCCTTTCCCCTTAACCCCTACCCCTACCCCTTTCCCTTAAGTTCATTCCCATTTCAGTACTCTCCGCAGCGAGAAGTGTTCACACTATAATCAAATAGTGAAGTCATAAGAAAAGTTTCAATTCTCAATTCAAGTTTAAATCAATGAAAAAATCCTAACCAAATTAATTTCATTTATATAACAAAGGTACCAGGAATAAACAGCTTCATAGGAAAATCCTGGCAACACACTTGTACATCATGCATGGATGTAAAGATGGATACACATAAGTAAATAGATAACATACACAGACAAACGTCACGACAAATTAACAGTCAACCGGTTTTTTTTTTTTTTTTGCATCACAGGTAAACAACTTTGATAGAACTTGCCACAAACGTTTCTTGGTTTGCTGCATGGCATATAAGAAGAGTACTTTGGTTATGTAATAATAGTAATAATAACAGATAATGAAAATAATGGCAGTACTAACCATAAACAGATACAACTAATCAAGTAGAGACGTCCAGCCTCTGGCCCAACGCTTGTCAAGCCAACGCAGTGTGTTGGGAAATTATTGTAAGAAAACGAAGTATCTCAAGAACGTGACATGTTAGGACTAAACGGACTATTCCACTGCGTAGATCTCATTGAACCGGACAGAAAATATTTACGGCATATTTCTGTTCAGATCAATAGTGTAGTTGGAGAATGCCAAAAAACAAATGACCGCAAAATTTTGTGGAATTTAGCAGCCAGCAGGTTTTTTTATTTTTATTTACATATATAAGTAAAAATGATTGGAGTATAAATTGTGTATAATGACGGTGTAAATACTTGTTATTCAATGTAATTTTCCCAGTGATGAATGTTAGTGGAGATAGAGTAATGTTTGTATGCATTTATAGGGCGTAAATAAGCAAACTGATGAAAGAAATAGCTTTACATTGCATAGATCTCTTCGAACCGGACAAAAAGTATTTATGTCTTTTTTCTGTTTAGATTAATAGTTTAGTCGGAAAAGGCCAAAAACCAAATGAGGCCAAAATTTAGAGGAATTATGCAGCCCGAAGAAATGATTTTTTTATTTACATATATACATATAAAAATGATTGAAGTATAAATTGTGTATAATGACGTAATAAATACTTCTTGTTCAATGTAATATTCCCAGTGATGAATATTAGTGGAGATAGAGTAATGTTTGTATGCATTTATAGGGCGTAAATAAGCAAACTGATGGAAGAAATAGCTTTAAGAATGGAATATCGGCAAACAAAGGCCAGATTCGTCATTCCCATTAGTAGAAGCCCCTATAAACTGAGTTTCATCCAAATAGGGAGATATTTATTTTCCCCAAAAATCTGCAGGCTTGGTCCAGGATTGTTTCTGGAAATTCACATTTTCATTAATATCACAGTAACCATACACGTTGGGACAAAATGGTATTGAACATAAATGATGCAGCTCTTAAAGGCCCATAAGGTGGTATAATTGAAAGTGAAATTCATGCATAAATGAAGGCACAAATCAATGGTTATTAAAAACTAAAAAAAACGATATATCTCAAGAATGTGACATGTTAGGACTAAACGGACTATGCCATTGCATAGATCTTTTCAAACCGCACAAAAAGTAATTTATGTCTTTTTTCTGTTTAGATTAATAGTTTAGTTGGAAAAGGCCAAAAACCACAAGAGGCTAAAATTTTGAGGAATTTTGCAGCCAGAATTTTTTTATTTTTTTATTTACATATATACGTAAATATGATCTCAGTAATAATTGTGTATAATGACGCAGTAAATACTTGTTATTCATTGTAATTTTCCCAGTGATGAATATTAGTGGAGATTGAGTAATCTTTGTATGCATTTACGGGGCGTAAATAAGCAAACTGATGGAAGAAATAGCTTTAAGAAACGAATATCGGCAAACAAAGGCCAGATTTGTGATTGCTATCAGTAGAATCCCCTATAAACCGAGTTTCATCCAAATAGGGAGATATTTATTTGCGCCCAAAATATGCAGGCTATATCTCCAGGATTTTTTTAGGAAATTCACATTTTCATTAATATCACAGTAACCATACACGTAAGGACAAAATGGTACACAAAATAAAAGATGCAGCTTTTGAAGGCCGATCCGGTGGTATACGCGGAAGTTAAATTCATGCATAAATGAAGTCACAAATCAATGGTTTAAAAAAAAAAAAAAAAACTATATATCTCGAGAATGTGACATGTTCGGACTAAACGGACTATGCCATTGCATAGATCTCTTCGAACCGGACGAAAAGTATTTATGTCTTTTTTCAGTTTAGGTCAATAGTTTAGTCGGAAAAGGCCAAAAAAACAAATGAGGCCCAAATTTTGATGATTTTTGCAGCCAGAATTTTTTTTAAATTTTATTTACATATATACGTAAAAATGATCTCTGTAATAATTGTGTATAATGACGCAATAAATACTTGTTATTCAATGTAATTTTCCCAGTGATGAATATTAGTGGCGATGGAACAAAGATTGTATGCATTTATATGAGGGAAATATATATGAATTCTTTTATTTACATATATACGTACAAACAATCTCAGTAATAATTGTGTATAATGACAGTATATATAATTGTTATTCTATATAATTTCCCCAATAATGAATATTTGTTGATCGGTAAAAACCGTACGTTAATATTCATACCCTAACTCCCAAACCGTAAGTTGTAGAGCGTTTGTACATGACAGACAAAAGATATTAAATTCTACGTTGCTTCAAATATGTTAACGGTCATTGGGCCGACAAAAGTCGTATAAACTCGTCACAAGGAAAAAAACGTTAAATCCGTACATGGCAACTAAAGAACTAAAAGTCACAGACCGGTGGTGATTGTTTCCGCTAGATCGGCCATGGCCGCCCAACAAAACATATGTTATAAACGTTGGCCGTTAAATGTCCAATGAACGTGTCACAACCAAAAAACCGTAAAATCCATACATGGCAACTCAAGAACCAAAGATCACAGACCGTTGGTGATGGTTTCCGCAAGACCGGCAACGGACGTACAACAAAGCATGTATTACAACTGTAGGCCGTTACATTTCAAATAAAAGCGTCAGATCGAAAAAAACGGTCTAAGCCCAGCTCACGTTCCTCTATTATATATAATATATTATATAGCGGGGATTTATGCGGGGCGGGGCGGGGCAGGCTCAGAGGGGGTTTCTCGTACAGTAAAGCCACTTACGGTCGCGATTAAAAAAATTTCACTGAAGACAAAGTTGTAGAGGGGCACAAGTTCTATCGGAAGTGTGGTCTCAACATTTCATTCAGACCTACACTAACTCCACCAGACACCACGAAGCTCCCCAGAAAACCACTATAATTCACTTTAAACTCACAGAGAAGCCACTTAAGTTCGAGATTCGATAAATTTCACTGAGGACCAAGTTGTAGAGTGCAGAAAACTCTATCGGAAATGTGCCCTCGACATTGCCGTAACACCTACATTAAGTCCGCCAGACGCCGTAAAGGTTACTTTTCATACAAAATCGTTTCTAGCTTGTTTAAGATCTTAGACCTGGGTCTTAGACCAGATCTTAAACCTGGGTCAGAAAAGCTAGAACCTATCTTGTTTAAGATCTGCGACGTGCACAGCACGTCGCAGAGCTTAAACCTGGGTCAGAAAAGCTATAACCTAGCTTGTTTAAGATCTGCGACGTGCGCAGCACGTCGCAGATCTTAAGCCTCGGTCAGAAAAGCTAGAACCTATCTTGTTTAAAGTAGTCGTCCAGACCATTTCATCATTCCTGATTTAATGCAGTCAAAATATAGCCATGATAGAGTATATCAACAATATGTTGTCACATTTTGCATCCAGTCACCCGCTTTTAAAGGATCCGCATTCAAAATCTGTAAATTCCCCGTGCTCTCAAAACACAACTGTTTATCAGCAGACGACGCACCATGGGTCGGCGACGCCACAACAGGGAGCCTCCCAGCACCGCCTGATACATATACGCGGAGACTCTGAGAAAAATGTAGTACTTGGGGAATTTTGGGTGTTTCTGATATATTTTTTGTGCGATGTGGCATGTACTTGCATCCTGTGTGGGTGCAGCGTGGGGGCTGTGCCTTTACCGAGAGCTTAGCACCCATTTGCAAACTGTGGGGCGACGATATATGTGTGCAGATGTGTGCAGCGGCGGCAAGCGGCGGGGAGCGGCGGGTAGTAGCAAGGCCACCGAGATGAGAGGGCTGCAGTACCCTGGCTACTACCAGCCGCTCCCCGTCGCTCCAAGGGTCTGCACACATATATCGTTGCCGTGTGGGTTGTGAATGGGTGCTAAGCTCTCGGGAATGGCACGGCTTTCTTGCCGTGCCCATGCAGGATGCAAGTATGTGCCGTGTCGCACAAAAAATATACCAGAAGCACCCAAAATTCCCCAAGTACTACATTTTTCTCAGAGTCTCCGCGCATATGTATCAGGCGGTGCTGGGAGGCTCCCTGTTGTGTCGTCGCCAGCAAGTTTCGCGCCACGGCTGGAATGTGGCTGTTGTTTTTCCCGCACTTTTTACAAAAGTCATGTTTTTAGGGAAATAAGGCGTGAAAATGAATAATTTTTTGTGGATTAGGTATTTTGAATGACCATTCAACATAATTATGCAAAGAAAAAATGGATCTGGACGATTACTTTAAGATCTGCGACGTGCTGCGCACGTCGCAGATCTTAAACCTGGGTCAGAAAAGCTATAACCTAGCTTGTTTAAGATCTGCGACGTGCTGCGCACGTCCCAGATCTTAAACCTGGGTCAGAAAAGCTATAACCTAGCTTGTTTAAGATCTGCGACGTGCTGCGCACGTCGCAGATCTTAAACCTGGGTCAGAAAAGCTACAACCTACCTTGTTTAAGATCTGCGAAGTGCTGCGCACGTCGCAGATCTTAAACCAGGGTCAGTAAAGTTATGCGGGGCGGGGCGGGGCAGGCTCAGAAGGGATTTTCGTACAGAAAAGCCACTTACGGTCGAGATGCAAAAACTTTCATTGTAGACAAACTTGTAGAGGGCCACAAGTTCTATCGGAACTGAGGCCTCAGAATTTCATTCAGACCTACACTAAGTCCGCCAGATGCCACGAAGCTTACCTGAAAACCACTATAATTCACTTCAAACTCACAGAAAAGCCACTTAAGTTCGAGATTCGAAAAATTTCACTGACGACAATGTTGTAGAGCGCAAAAAACTCTATCGTGAATGTGGCCTCAAATTTTCCTTCAGACCTACACTAAGTCCGCCAGACGCCAGAAAGCTCACTTCTCATACAAAATCGCCTCGTTTTGCGCCTAAAAACCGGTTTCCTGTCCACTGGATTTTCCACGTTATTATTCACCCAACGTAGGTGGTTTCAGGGCTGGATACTCCTTAAGGTCTAAGGTCCTAGCACCAAACGCCAAAAGTCGCAAAAAAACAGCGTAAGTCGGTCAAACACGCACGGTCCAAGTCCAGCTCTCGTTAACAAACAAAACGTTCCACAGGCGAACGAGAGCTGGACTTGGACCGTGCGTGTTTGACCGACTTACGCTGTTTATTTGCGACTTTTGGCGTTTGGTGCTAGGACCTTAGACCTTAACGAGTGTCCAGCCCTGAAACCACCTACGTTGGGTATATAATAACGTGGAAAATCCAGTGGACAGGAAACTGGTTTTTAGGCGAAAAACGAAGCGATTTTGTATGATAAGTGAGCTTTCTGGCGTCTGGCGGACTTAGTGTAGGTCTGAAGGAAAATTTGAAGCCACATTCCCGATAGAGTTTTTTGCGCTCTACAACATTGTCATCAGTAAAGATTTTCGAATCTCGAACTTAAGTGGCTTTTCTGTGAGTTTGAAGTGAATTATAGTGGTTTTCAGGTAAGCTTCGTGGCATCTGGCGGACTTAGTGTAG
The DNA here is from genome assembly GCA_016584305.1 of Chionoecetes opilio. Taxonomy (NCBI): domain Eukaryota; kingdom Metazoa; phylum Arthropoda; class Malacostraca; order Decapoda; family Majidae; genus Chionoecetes; species Chionoecetes opilio. The sequence continues at coordinate 67,774 of JACEEZ010010203.1, read as the reverse complement.
GTCTGAATGAAATTCTGAGGCCACACTTCCGATAGAACTTGTGACCCTCTACAACTTTGTCTTCAGTGAAATGTTTTGCATCTCGACCGTAAGTGGCTTTTCTGTACGAAAATCCCCTCTGAGCCTGCCCCGCCCCGCCCCGCATAACTTTACTGACCCTGGTTTAAGATCTGGGACGTGCTGCGCACGTCGCAGATCTTAAACAATGTAGGTTATAGCTTTTCTGACCCTGGTTTAAGATCTGCGACGTGCTGCACGTCGCAGATCTTAAACAAGGTAGGTTGTAGCTTTTCTGACCCAGGTTTAAGATCTGCGACGTGCTGCGCACGTCGCAGATCTTAAACAAGCTAGGTTGTACCTGTTCTAACCCAGGTTTAAGATCTTAAACAAGCTAGGTTATAGCTTTTCTGACCCAGGTTTAAGATCTGCGACGTGCTGCGCACGTCGCAGATCTTAAACAAGATAGGTTCTAGCTTTTCTGACCCAGGTTTAAGATCTGCGACGTGCCCAGCACGTCGCAGATCTTAAACAAGCTAGAAACGATTTTGTATGAAAAGTGACCTTTACGGCGTCTGGCAGACTTAATGTAGGTGTTACGGCAATGTCGAGGGCACATTTCCGATAGAGTTTTCTGCACTCTACAACTTGGTCCTCAGTGAAATTTATCGAATCTCGAACTTAAGTGGCTTCTCTGTGAGTTTAAAGTGAATTATAGTGGTTGTCTGGGGGAGCTTCGTGGTGTCTGGCGGAGTTAGTGTAGGTCTGAATGAAATGTTGAGACCACACTTCCGATATAACTTGTGCCCCTCTACAACTTTGGCTTTTCTGTACGATAAACCCCTCTGAGCCTGCCCCGCCCCGCCCCGCATAAATCCACGTTATACATATATATATAATAGAGGAACGTGAGCTGGACTTAGACCGTGGTTTGCGTTCTGCAGCATTTATTTGAAATGTTACGGCCTACAGTTGGAATACATGTTTTATTCTACGTCAAATGTGATGTTCTAAAAAGCCATCCGAATTGTTCTGTGAGTTTTAGTTCTCGAGTTGCCATGTATGGATTTTACGATTTTTTCGTTGTGACGCGTTTATTGGACATCTAAGGGCCAACGTTTGGAATACATGTTTTGTTGAACGGCCATTGCCGGTCTAGCGGAAACTATCAACAATGGTCTGTGACTCTTGGTTCGCGAGTTGCCACGTATGAAGTTTACGGTGTTTTCGTTGTGACGCGTTTATGCGACTTTTGTCGGCCCAATGACCATTAACATATTTGAAGCAACGTAAGATTTACTATCTTTTGTCTTTCATGTACAAACGCTCTACGACTTACGGTTTGGGAGTTATAGTATGAATATTAGCTTCCCCATCAACAAATATTAATTATTAATTAAAATTTATAATATTATTAGCACATTCATAGCGCATTTCCGCTAGTGTTTTCTACGCTCTACAACTTTGTCCTCAGTAAAATTTATCGAATCTCAAACTTAAGTGGCTTCACTGTGAGTTTCAAGTTAATTATTGTGGTTGTCAGGTGAGCTTCGTGGCGTCTGGCGGACTTAGTGTAGGTTTGAATGAAATGATGACGCCACACTTCCAATAGAACTTGTGGCCCTCTACAACTTTGTCTTCAGTAAAATTTCTTGAATCTCGACCGTAAGTGTCTTTTCTGTACAAAAAACCCCTCTGAGCCTGCCCGCCCCGCCCCGCATAAATCCATTCCTATATATATATAACTAGCCGCAAAGCCGCCCTCCGGGTGGACTTTTTGGCTAGCTCCTGCGGAGGGCTATTGGTGGGCCTTAGGCCCACCACCTGTGTTTGGTGGGCCTTCGGCCCACCAAACATGGACTCTCCAGATAGCCCCTTCTAACTTTCCTGAAATCATGGATGTAGAAATGTATGTATTCCCCCTGTAATGCCCATTATTCGGGAGATGATAGTATGAGAATTATTATCATAAAATTCCCGAGTTATGTCTTGTAAGTAATTCTTTTTCTCAGTTTCACATATGACTCATCGTATTTCTTTCTTTCCGCCATCTTTTCGCATCAGTTTGGCCATCCTGGACGCCATTTTTTTCTATCTTCTTTCGTGCTTTCACCCGCCATTTTCTCCTTCCTTCTTTCACTTCCTCTCTCCCGACACCCCGTGTGCGAGGAAAGTTCCGTGGAATAATTATTCTGCGATCAGTCATAACTAACGTATTCAATTCTTTTCTTTCTTTCCAAACCATCTACTCAGATTTAGGAACCCTCTTAGAATCCTCATGGCTTTCAAAATAATCCCTATCGTTATCGGTTATGGTCATATATGGGCGGTGTAATAAGGATACACGCTAAAATGAAAGCCCACCAAAGTTCTAAACACGATTTCCATACCACTCCACTCTGAAATAGGTGTTCGGATTGTCGACATTACATATAAAACCATCCTTCGTGAATATTAGATTAAAGACATTAAATTCTCTTACATCAAAGTAGCCAGTTTGTATTAGGGACGGCCTCTTCGGGGGATACGCGAGTTTTCATTACTTAAATAGTTGGTTCGGGATTATAAGTTGTTCATTTAAGGTCACGGTGAGACTTTCCAAACAAGTTCCTTTTTTTGGTGCGGAAAGCCCGCAGGGCACGAGTCATTGTTCTCTCTGCGTTCGTGAAGGTAAGACATCTGCCCCTGGCTCCGGTGTTTTTTCTCCCTTAGTATATTACATCTATATATTTCTATATAAATATATAGGTACAGTTCAGTGTCACTAAGGCATAGATGTTCCGCCCATCCTTATAAGTGTTATTAACGAGGATTGTTCTCTCTGCGTTCGTGAAGGTTGGCGCGAAACCTCCTCAAACGGCCACATGGTCATACTGTAACACACACAACACTGTCTCGCCATTTTCTTTCTCTACTAGATACCTATCTTCCATGTGTGATTTATAAATATTAAGTGGTATGTTACCTAGTGTAGGGCAATTCCCTGAATAGTAATTCTAGTGAAGGAGATTTATGCTCATTAGAGCTTTATCTCATAACTTAGGAAAATTCCTACGTCAGGGTGTGAAGTCAAGTTTCTTATTTCCGAGTAGAGTTTTCTCGGTATAGTGTTAACCCTTATATGCTGAAGATGATCTCAAGTGAGAGACTTACCATGTCACCAAAATAAATAGGATATCATTTACAAATATAGTTCTTGTGTTATTATAAAAACCCAGGTGATTATTCTGTATTAGGATAATAGTTCCCCACACTTCCAAAAGAGTTCCGCCTTTACTAGGTATAACCCCTCGTACCAACCACGACTACCAAGATCAATCTAATATTAATATTAATCTAACGTGCCCCGGGAGTAATCATAGTGAGGTACTCGTCAGGGCTGGTGGCAGCAAATCCCATAACCTAAACCTTATTATCCTTTCCCCTTAAGTACATCCCCCTTCTCAGTACTCTCCGCAGTGAGACGTGGTCATACTATAATCATATAGTGAAGTCAGAAGACTAAGTTAAATTCTTCATTCAAGTTGTAATCATTTATCAAATCATCCCCAAATAATATCATTCAAGTAACGTTGACCAGTCATAAAACCCCCATACCAGTGACCCCCAATTTCCAGCAACACACCCCCTACCCATTCACTCACCCATTACCCATCACCCCCCACCCATTCACTCACCCATTACCCATCACCTCCCACCCATTCACTCACCCATTACCCATCACCCCCCACCCATTCACTCACCCATTACCCATCACCACATACCCATTCACTCACCCATTACCCATCACCCCCCACCTATTCCCTCACCCATCACCCATCACCCCCAACCCATAACCCCCCACCCATTCACTCACCCATCACCCCACACCCATTACCCATCACCCCACCCATTCACTCACCCATTACCCATCACCCTACATCAAGGCTTCCTCAATTCTCGCAACCCACTTTTGTTTGCAAAATTCTCGCTAATAGGCTGCTACAAAAAAAAAAAAAAAAAAGTGATCGGATCATCTCATAAATGGGCTTATGACCTTCCCCTGGTCAACCTGATTCCAAAAATGCGCCATATGAGGTGTTTGCGCCACGGGGGGCGGAACCTATACCACACACACACACAGACAGACAGACAGACAGACAGACAGACAGACAGACAGACAGACACACTTTCGCTTATATTATTATAGATAGATAGATAGATAGAGGAACGTGAGCTGAGATTTAGGGGGTGAATCGCGTGCTGCAGCGTTTATTTGAAATGTTACGGCCTACAGTTGGAATACATGTTTTGTTCTACGTCAAATGTGATGTTCTAAAAAGTCGTCCAAATTGCTCTATGATTTTTAGTTCTCGAGTTGCCGTGTATGATTTTACGGTGTTTTGGTTGTGACGCGTTCATTGGACATTTAACGGCCAACGTTTCATGTACATGTTTTGTTGTGCGGCCATTGCCGGTCTAGCGGAAACCATCATCAACGGTCTGTGACTTTTGGTTCGCGAGTTGCCATGTATGGATTTAACGTGTTTTTCCTTGTGACGAGTTTATACGACTTATGTCGGCCCAATGACCGTTAACATATTTGAAGCAACGTAGGGTTTACTATATTTTGCCTGTCAGAGACAAACGCTCTACGTCATACGGTTTGGGAGTTAGGGTATGAATATTAGCGTACGGTTTTTACCGATCAACAAATATTCATTATTGGCGAAATTATATTGAGTAACAATTATATATACTTTAATTATACACAATTATTACTTATTTCGTTTTTACGTATATATGTAAATAATAAATTTCATATATATTTCCACCCTATAAATGCATACAAACAATATTCCATCTCCACTAATATTCATCACTGGGAAATTTACATTAAATTACAAGTATTAAGACCGTCATTATACACAATTATTACTGAAATCATTTATACGTATATATGTAAATAAAAAAAATCTTTTTGTCTGGCTGCAAAATTCCTCAACATTTTGGCCTTATTTCGTTTATGGGCTTTCCCGACTAAACTATTGATCTAAACTGAATAAAGACGTTAATACTTTTTGTCCGGTTCGACGAGATCTACGCAATGGCACAGTCCGTTTTAGTCCTAGCATGTCACATTCTCGAGATATATAGTTTTTTTAGTTTTTACAAACCATTGATTTGTGCCTTCATTTATGCATGAATTTCACTTCCGCGTATACCACCGGATCGGCCTTCAAGAGCTGCATCTTTTATGTTCAATACCATTTTGTCCTTACGGGTATGGTTACTGTGATATTAAGGAAAATGTGATTTCCCAAAACATTTCCTGGACTATATATATATAGCCTGCAGATTTTGGGCGAAAATAAATATCTCTCTATTTGGCTGAAACTCGGTTTATAGGGACTTCTACTGATGGCGATCACAAATCTGGCCTTTGTTTGCCGATATTAGATTCTTAAAGCTATTTCTTCCATCAGTTTGCTTATTTACACCCCATAAATGCATAAAAACATTGCTCAATCTCCACTAATATTCATCACTGGGAAAATTACATTTAATAACAAGTATTTACAGCGTCATTATACACAATTATTACTGAGAAAATTTGTACGTATATATGTAAATAAAAAAATAAAAAAATTCTGGCTGCAATATTCCTCAAAATTTGGGCCTCATTTGGTTTTTGGCCTTTTTCGACTAAACTATTGATCTAAACAGAAAAACGACATAATTACTTTTTGTCCGGTTTATCGAGATCTACGCAATGGCACAGTCCGTTTAGTTCTAACATGTCACATTCTCGAGATATATAGTTTTTTATAGTTTTTAAAAACCATTGAATTGTGCCTTTATTTATGCATGAATTTCATTTCCGGGTATACCACCGCATCGGCCTTCAAGAGGTGCATCTTTTATGTTCTATACCATTTTGTCCTTACGTGTATGGTTACTGTGATATTAATCAAAATGTGATTTCCCCAAAAAAATCCTGGACAAAAAGCCATAGCCTGCAGATTTTGGGCGTAAATAAATATCTCCCTATTTGGATGAAACTCGGTTTATAGGGTCTTCTACTAATGGCGATCACGAATCTGGCCTTTGTTTGCCGATATTCGATTCTTTAAGCTATTTCTTCCATCAGTTTGCTTATTTACGCCTTATAAATGCATACAAACATTACTCAATCTCCACTAATATTCATCACTGGGAAAATTACATTTAATAGCAAGTATTTACACCGTCATTATACACAATTATTACATATATCATTTCTACGTATATATGTAAATAAAACATATAATTTTTTCTGGCCGCAAAAATCCTCAAATTTTTGGCCTCATTTGGTTTTTGGCCTTTTCCGACGAAACTATTGATCTAAACAGAAAAAAAAACATCAATACTTTTTGTCCGATTCATCGAGATCTACGCAATGACACAGTCCGTTTTGTTCTAACATGTCACATTCTCGAGATATATCGTTTTTTTATAGTTTTTAAAAAACATTTATTTTTGCCTTTATTTATGCATGAATTTCCTTTTCGGCTATACCACCGGATCGGCCTTTAAGAGCTGCATCTTTTATGTTCTATAATATTTTGTCCTTACGTGTATGGTTACTGTGATATTAATGAAAATGTGATTTCCCCAAAAAATTCCTGGGCCCATAACATAGCCTGCAGATTTTGGGCGAAAATACATATCTCCCTATTTGGATGAAACTCGGTTTATAGGGGCTTCTACTGATGGCAATCACGAATCTGGCCTTTGTTTGCCGATATTCGATTCCTTTAAGCTATTTCTTCCATCAGTTTCCTTATTTACGCCCTATAAATGCATACAAACATTACTCAATCTCCACTAATATTCATCACGAGGAGAATTACATTGACTAACAAGTATTTACTGCGTCATTATACACAATTATTACTGAGATCAGTTTTACGTATATATGTAAATACAAATAATCATTTCTTCTGGCTGCAAAAATCCACAAAATGTTTGCCTCATTTGGTTTTTGGTCTTTTCCGACTAAACTATTGATCTAAACAGAATTAACAAACAGAAATATTTTTGTCCGGTTCATCAAGATCTACGCAATGGCACAGTCAGTTTAGTTCTAACATGTCACATTCTCGAGATTTATCGTTTTTTATAGTTTTTAAAAAACATTGATTTGTGCCTTCATTTATGCATGAATATCATTTCCGGATATACCACCGGATCGGCCTTTAACAGCTGCATCTTTTATGTTCTATACCATTTTGTCCTTACGTTTATGGTTACTGTGATATTAATCAAAATGTGATTTCCCAAAAAAAATCCTGGACCGTACATAGCCTGCAGATTTTGGGCGAAAATAAATATCTCCCTATTTAGATGAAACTCGGTTTATAGGGGCTTCTACTGATGGCGATCACGAATCTGGCCTTTGTTTGCCGATATTCGATTCTTTAAGGTATTTCTTCCATCAGTTTGCTTATTTACGCCTTATAAATGCATACAAACATTACTCCATCTCCACTAATATTCATCACTGGGAAAATTACAATGAATAACAAGTATTTACACCGTCATTATACACAATTTATACGTCATTCATTTTTACTTATATATGTAAATAAAAATTAAAATACCTGCTGGCTGCAAAATTCCACAAAAATTTTGCCCTCATTTGTTTATGGGCATTTTCCGACTACACTATTGATCTAAACTGAAAAATGCCGTAACAATTTTCTGTCCGGTTCGATGAGATCTACGCAGTGGTATAGTCCGTTTAGTCTTAACATGTTACGTTCTTGAGATACTTCGTTTTCTTAAAATCATTCTCCCATTTTTACGGATACGTGTCTCAACACACTGCGTTGGCTTGCTTTTGCGTTGACAACTTTGCTTTTGGCTCAGTTCTTCGGGCTGGAACGTGACAGCGAGCCACGTTCCAGCCAACTAACTCATTACGTGAATTACTCATTAAGGGCTTGTTCTATGCAAAAAATTTGTTTGACCGACCCCCATTGATTTTGACAGCACTACTTGGCTGTCGAATGTCAGCTCAATCCGACAATAATTAGGAGTAGTTTACGCTAATTACTCATTAAGGACTTGTTTTACGCAAAAAAATTCTTCCGACGACCCCCATTGATTTTGACAGCACTACTTGCATGTCAAATTTCAGCTGAAACCGACAATAATTAGGAGTAGTTATACACTTTTAGGCGGAAACTTGGTTCCACGGGTCTTATGGTAAGATAATGGCAGTACTAACCATAAACAGATACAACTAATAATGATAATAACTTCCGACAATTTAACCCCTTAAGACCCAGAACGTAATTTCCATTGTAATTTGGGTACCAATAGACAAATTTTAGTGACTATAAGCAATGCTTTATAGCTATGACCTGTATAGTATCCTTGTCCACTAGCTAATTTAGTATATTCAGTTACTTTTCGTAATTTTATGGCTCAACAACATGCAATTTTTTATAGCAAAGAAAAGATCTGGGCGTAAAGGGGTTTATAGTCTCGATTTCTACATCTGCAGCGATCAAATGGGGCACTTAGGTAAAGTCACGTCATTATGATCACTGGCTAAGGTCTGCGCCATCCTCCTAAAGACTTTAATAGAGCATCCTTTTCTCTGTAACTAAGAAAATAAACAAATCTAACATTTGTAATATGTAAGACGATTTCTTGCAGCTTTTCCCTTTCCTACTCTATCTCTCTCCATCTTCTATCTTTTCCTTACTTTCCTCGCATTTCCTCCACCTTTCTCTCTCCTGTACCTGCCTATCTACTACTACCTTCCATCCACTCTTATCCATTAGGGGCTATTAAGGCAGGACTCACGCTGACATATCATAGCAAGATATCAGCAAAGGTAGTAGATAGGCAGGTTAGGTCGAGAGGAAAGTAGGGAAGATGCGAGGAAAGTAAATACAAGATAGTAGAGGGAGAAAGAGAGAGAGAGAAGGAGAAGAAAAAGTTGCAAGGAATCGTTCACTACAGCTGATGGGGGAGTGATGCTGAATGACTCGAACGGTAATAATTCCTCCTCATAAGTCTTACTGTGGCTAAAAACTTTCCAACACAGAAGAAAAAATAGCTTCTGCATCTCTGTTGGTTGCTGATACATAGAGTAAATAGTGTTGTCTTTAGCCTTTATCCTTATAGCCTTTATATGTGTTTCCTATTAGTATTTGTGATGTTAGAGAGTTAAGAGATATTAATTAATGATTTATATATGTTTTGAATACGTATTAAACACAAAGCAACGTCACGCATGAGAGTGTTGATGTTTTCTACCTCATGTTGGTCAGGCACAGCAGCGGTTCCCTCCCCCTCCTTACAGTATTAATCCTAGGCGTAAAAACTTCACACGAACACTGGTCGCCTTGCCACCACAGCCTCCACGACCGCCATTTGCTGCCAACAACCGTAATCATCCCGAGGAAAGAAATGCATAGTGCGGCTCAGGCATTAAAAGAAAAGCAAAAAAATGAAGATAATGTGGCGAATACTTTTTATTCTTTTTCGTACATGAGAATCCAGATTGTTACTTGCTTCTTTTCATGTCTTATTTTTATTCTTATGATCCTTTTGATGTAAGACAATCATTGAGTTTCTTAGAAATTTCCTCCTTTTCAGTGTAATATCATAGGCGACTGAGCGGGTCTCGAACCTACGACCCTAGATCAATTGACTTTTGATAGGTAGATGGTCAGTTAATTTTGCTATGACCTGCGCAGGACCGGACGTTATTGTCTAGGCCAGGCAGTGTGAGTGTCTAGAAGGGAGTACTGTATTTTATCAGGCAGTGTCAGTGTCTAGAAGGGAGTACTGTAGTTTGTCAGGCAGTGTGCGTGTCTAGAAGGGGAGTACTGTAGTTTGTCAGACAGTGTGAGTGTTTAGAAGGGGAGTACTGTAGTTTGTTCGAATTGCTTGTTCAAGGTTGTGTTTGCTTCGCTTTTTCGTTACTTTTTTGTTTTCAATTTCCAATTTACTTCTTTCAAGTCTGCATATTAGCAGTTAATGCTTTTCCTAGTGTTTCGTCTAGTTTTTCTTCCTCTTTGTTTACTAGTGCACTTCACTTTGCACTACAATTTACTCCACCATGGGGCAGCGCGGCTCAGTGTTTCGGATGAGAGCGGCGGTGAGCGAGCCCAGGAGCCAGGAGAGCGTGGACGGCATCCGCATCATTTCCCGCAGACAGACCTGCTGGGGCGCGCGAAGGACCCTCATCGCCTCCTTCACTTTCCCTCGGGACGGGTGGCGGCGGGCAGCGGGAGGCGCGTACCACAACACCTCCTCCAAGGCTGTGGCCGTGAATGTCTCTAGCCTGGTTGAGAAGGACGGGATCGCGCATGTGTTTGTGTGCTGCCTGGGTGCTGGTGGGTCCGTCCTCTGCACCCTCCTGCACCTCGAGGACCTCCTGGCCGGAATAAGAAACACAGCAGAGGGGAAAACTTCGGTACTTTACTTCAAACTGGTTCACTCTAATCCATTTGGTGATGAGATGGCTGTGCAGAGTTCGCCTTTTAATAGGGAGGCTTCGAAGGCTGTGCAGAGTTTGCCTTATAATAGAGAGACTTCGATTCTCTCCTGCAACGGGTATGTCTGTTGCAAAGGTGGTCCGCGTAGTTAGGTATTATTCCCTTGAGGCCCAGAACGTAATTTTCATTGTAATATAACCAACAATTGACGATTTTAATAATAATAAGCAATATTTTATAGATATGACCTGTTTAATATCCTTGTCCATTAGTTAATTTGCTATATTAAGTAACTTTTTCGTAATTCTATGGCTCAAAACAGACTATTTCATATAGCAAAGGAAAGATCTGGACGTGAAAGGGTTAAGTACGGTAAAGAGAAGGATGGAAGAGGGAACACAAGATTAATTGACTACTACTGACTGACAGACTACTACTACTACTACTACTACTACTACTACTTCTTGATATTGTCAGTTGATCTAGAGGGAACACACGCGCTTTAAAGGTTCTATTTAGCATTGCTCATTACCCTCCTTTTCTTTTATTACTGTGTATATATTCATGGGCGAATATTCTTTTCACGATACGCAGCCGGATGTGGGCCTGAGGTGTGGGTGGTAGTGAGGAGGGGGAGTAGGAGGTGGAGGAGGAGGAGGATGTGTCCGTGAAAACTTGATCCAGAGTGTGACAACCAAGGGAAAATCGACGAGAAACTACAGAAAATGAGAGCTCGGTGAAAAAGACAGCGAGAGAGAGAGAGAGAGAGAGAGAGAGAGAGAGAGAGAGAGAGAGAGAGAGAGAGAGAGAGAGAGAGAGAGAGAGAGAGAGAGAGAGAGAAGAGAGAGGAGAGAGAGAGAGAGAGAGAGAGAGAGAGAGAGAGAGAGAGAAAGAATGGGGGGAACCATAGAGGTGTTCGAGGAAAGTTAATCTACGAGTGTGTGTGTGTGTGTGTGTGTGTGTGTGTGTGTGTGTGTGTGTGTGTGTGTGTGTGTGTGTGTGTGTGTGTGTGTGTGTGTGAGTGTGGTGTGTGTGTGTGTGTGTGTGTGTGTGTGTGTGTGTCAGTAAGTTTTATTTCCATAGCAATTATATATATATATACATAACAATTTATATAAATTTTGGAATGAATCTGTCAAGCCAAGGTTCCTTGACAGATATATTTCTATAAAAAAAAAAAAAATTCTCTGAGGAGCATCATATATACATTATAGTATACATCAGTATACAAGAGAAAGAAAAACAGATTCATGAACCTTGACACAATCTACATTATTTATTGAGTGATATTTCTACAGATTTTGTTGCGTGAATAGATACTTTTTAATTTTTTATTTAAATTGAGGAATACTACTCGAATTACACAGAGTTTTCAAGTCAGTTGGTAAAGTATTCCATAATTGAGGACCAAAATAAAAGATGCTGTTCCTGAAGAGAGTTGTTCGATATGGCGGACAAACTAAATTAACATCATTATTTCTAGTGCTGTGAATGGTTTCTTGTAAGTTAAAAATGGAAGTTCCCTTTCTGCTTGTAATACTTTTAAAAATGTATAATAGAAGCAAGCATTTATGGATAGAGTAAAAATTTAGAAGCTTGTGTTCTGAGAATATATTGGCTGTAGAATCAAATTTACCCAAATGAAATATACATCTCAAAATTTTGTTTTGTGCTATTTTTAATTTGCTAAGAAGGGGGGCCAAGCCCTTTGCCCATACTGACACACAATATATAAGGTAAGGGTACACAACATGTAGTATATACTGATCATAGCTTCGATTGTAAGGTGATTACGTACTTTATAATAATTGCCACCATTCGGGATAGTTTTTGGAATAACATCATTTATCTGCCAGCCCCAAAATTCAAATTTTCATCTATATGGACCCCGAGGAATTTTGTATGAGTTACACTTTTAATAATTTCACCCTCTAAGAACAGTGGAAGGAGATGATTTTTTTAAGGGAACGATTTTGAAAAAAGGATATATTTTAGTTTTGGAAGTTTTAAAGTTTTAAGTTGTTAGTTTTTATCCTTGATTAATTAATTCTAGTTCTATAGTTAAACTTCAATGAAAATTTAGTATATCCTTATCCGCTAATAGAAAGTTGGTATCATCAGCCTATATAGTATATTTGAACTTGAAACTAGCATTTGCAATATCATTTATGTAAACAGAAAAAGTATGGTCCTAAATAGACCCTTGTGGTACTCTTGTGGTTATAGTTTTTGAAGAAGAAGAATTGCCATTACAATACCCCTGCCTGTGACCTATTGTTTGAATACTTTAAAAAAGTTGCAGTGGTACACCTCTAATGCCATTATGTTAAAGTTTATCCCGCAATATACGATGGTTTAAAAAAGTCAAAGGCCTTTGATAAGTCGAGAAATATCCCGACTACATTGTTTGGTTTTTTTTCCAAGTACTTGTAGACACTATTTGTGAATTGTATTATTCCTGACTCCGTTGAATGATGTGCCCGAAAACCATGTTGGTATTTAGAAAGTAATTGATTATTTTCTAAGTAATTAATCAAACGGATTGCAATGACTTTTCGAATATTTTGCTGAAAGCTGGTAGTATGGAAATGGGGCGATATTTGTTAATGTCATTATTACTGCCCGATTTGTATATTGGAATCACTTTGGCCTTTTTCAGTCTGTCGGGGATTATTCCTATTCTTTATGAGAGATTGATTATGTGAGTCAGTGGGGTTGACAATATAGTTGATGTGTGTTTTAATATTCTTGGTGACACATCGTCAATTCCGGGTGTGCTAGTTTTAAGGGCTTGTAGATATCTTTCAGTTTCAGTGGGGCTTGAAGGAGGTAAATACATAGAATACGCAGGAGAATTGATTAAGTATTTAAGGTGATTTCCATCAAGTATATTTTGGTTCTCATCTCTTTTTAGGAAGTGATCGTTAAACTTATTTGACATTTCAGGGAACAATGGTTTTAGTTTGATTTTTTGTTTCTTTGTTATGTTGGAATTCTTACCAAGTATAGATAGAGTTAATAGATTTCCAGTGAGATTTTGGATTTCCTTGGTTGTCTTTTAATTGTTTTTTGTAATAGTTGTTTTTTGCTGTTCTTAGAATTGTTGTCAGCTTATTTCTATATTGCTTAACTTTTCCCTTTAAAATGTTAAAGGCTATTTATGTGAAAGTCTCTCTAGTCTGTGTTTTTTTTTAATACTGTTTTCTTAATGCTAATGTAATGATGGGCTTTTCGTTCCTTTTTATTATTTACACAAATTCTTCTTTCTGGAAAATGTTTTTGAAACAAGCTGTCGAATTTCAGAAAAAATGCATTATATGCTTCATTAGGACAGTTTAACTGTAATACGTCAGCCCATTCACCTGTGAGAGATCGGTACCAAAGTTATTTAATGCAGTCTGTGTTACTATTCTTTTACTAATATATACTGGGTCACTTTGTCTTGGATAAATAGCTTAAATTGAGAAAATAACTGGATAATGATCACTGATGTCTGTTTGTATTATGTAATTATTAGAATTTGATTCAATATGTGATGCCCAAATATGATCAATTAATGTGGCGGTTGAATCTGTAATTCTGGTATATCTTGTGATTAGTGGAAATAAAGAAAAGGAAATCATCAAATTAAAGAAATCAAATACATACCTATCGTTATGCTTTAACAAATCCAAATTAAAATCCCCGAAAACATGAATATTAAAGTATTTTTTATCATTAGCTGTGGCAATCATGTCATTCAAAGTGTCTAAAAAAATATTTATATTACCTCCAGGAGGCCTATACACACATATAAATAGATATTTTCTATAATTATCAGTATACCCAACACCTAAACATTCTAAGTAAGATTCGACAAGGCATAATTCATTTGATATGGTAGAATGATGGTCTTCAGAAATATACATGGCTACACCTCCGCCGTATCTATTTCTACACATGGTAAACATTTTGTATCCTGGTAATTGATATAATTTGACAAGGTCAGGGTCAAGTCTGGTTTTAGTAAATCCTATTATATCAAACTTCACACCTGTATTTGTTCAAACTAAGTCTACAAAAAGCTGTAAATTAGTGGGTACGGACCTAATGTTCATATTTAGTAATGTAATTATGTTAGTGTCATTATGTGGATATAAAGTATCCAAAAATACATAATTTGACTTGGGGATATTGTGATATGTTGAAAGTAAACAGGACTGATTTACGTCTAACTCATTGTTGTACTTGTCTTTTTATAAATAAAAAGGGTCAAACGTGATGTTATTGTATGGGCAACGTGGACAATCAAGACTAAGAAGATTAATGAGATTATCGTCATCTATAGAAGTAAATGGCAATTCAAAGTAATCTAATTGTAGTGGCATTGTAAATACGTAGCTAAAGTATACGTTTTATGAGTGAATATAACTACCAGCCGCTGTCTCATTTCTTCTTGCGGTCTCTGAGGTCCCTTTGGTGAGGTTTGTGTTAAGAGGTGCCTCTCTCCGCACCTGATTCAGCAGTCACTTCACCTTCAACAGCCACGTTGCCACCGGCTGCACCACCGGCTGCATCACCACCACTGCTACGCGTCGCGCTTCCATCGTCCTATGAGGGTTCACTAACAACTGAACTCCCACCAGCCGGAGCAGATGACGACGGGTCGTCACCACCACCAGATGGCGTACCGTCAGCAGTCGGGAAGGGTCGACTCATTCTCGGTTTGATAATAAGTCCCTTTTTTGCCCTTTAATTAGGCAATTTTTCCTTCAGCTCGGCCTGCTTCTTAGTGAAGTTGACTCTTGTTATTTCTTGGGACGCAGATACAGATTTTTCATTTTAATATATCCCCCTCCTTTTAGATTTCTGGCGTTACCATAACTGCCTTCGCGGTCTCCAAAGTGTTCGAGTCTGGCAAAGATTTTTCGGGGAGCAGCGTGTCCAAATTGGGCCAACCTTGTGAGCACGTTCAAGCTTCATGGTGGTATTTTGAAGCTCGTCTCGAAGCAGAGTTGAGACTCGGATGGCAGTTTGCTCCCAGGTTTTTCCATTTGGTAATTCTTTGATGCCGCTGATGCGTTTTGTTGTTTCTTCGGTTTTTAGTCTTCCTGGTAGTTGGTACGCTGCATTAGATCTTCAAAACGGGTCTTGAGTCCTTCAATTGTTGTTTTGTTTCTCGATCTCCGGACTTTCGAAGCGTCTTGACTTCAACCTTTAAGGTCAGATATCTCTGACTGGGAAAATTCCGACTTCTCGCTAGATCACTTGTTTTTGTCTCCAAA
This sequence comes from Chionoecetes opilio, assembly GCA_016584305.1. Classification (NCBI taxonomy): domain Eukaryota; kingdom Metazoa; phylum Arthropoda; class Malacostraca; order Decapoda; family Majidae; genus Chionoecetes; species Chionoecetes opilio. The sequence goes on along the minus strand of JACEEZ010010203.1, from coordinate 52,035 downwards.
AGCAGCAATTCTTGATTTGAACTGTTCCACAAAATATATCCAGAGCGCTTCGGAAGGTTTTATTCTGAGAGTCGAGCAGAACCTTTAGAGGTTCAGAGTCCATGATTGGTCTAGGTTCGGGAGCGATCGTGAGAGTCGTGTGCTCGCTACCACAGCTCAAAAAAGAGTGTGAGCAGGTGTTGCTTAGGTGTCTAACCTAACCTAACAGGTGTTTGCTTATTTAACAGGTGTTGCTAAATAAACAGAAAACGCTCTCTCACGAGAGAGAGAGAGAGAGAGAGAGAGAGAGAGAGAGAGAGAGAGAGAGAGAGAGAGAGAAGAGAGAGAAAAAAAAAAATATTTATGTATATGTAATTAGATATATAAAAAGATAGAGATTTATGAATAAATGAGTCGAGGGGTATGTTAATAAATGAGTAAATACATAAACAACAGTAGTCAGGGATAGCATATTTTCGCGAAGGATAAAAATTCATCTGTTAATTACATATTATAGATCACACAATTGTTTTTAATAAATCTCATTTTACCAAACAAAGCTTTTCATTCAGTTTATCTTTCTTTGTAACCAGCTTGGATCAAAACTTTAGCTAATTGGTTTTGAAAATATGGTCCATCTTAAGGGGGACAGACTTGCTAACCCTTTCCCCAGGACCATCATATCATGAGTAAGGTATATAATACTTTATTATTATTAGTATCATGTTATTATTATCATAATTATTATTATTATATAAGTTTCAGGAACTACCACGTGTAGGTCTCACGGCCTCCTGTAGTTTACTTATGTTCTTATGTTCTTATATCCTTAAATAAAATCCTGAATCCAAATAGACTCCAAAATACAATCACCTCTAAATTGAGTCAAGCCTCACCATTGGAAAATTTTCATTCAAATCTGTCAGGAACTATTTTGCGTAATTCTGCTCCGGTATTGAATGCCGGGGACGAGCAATGCAATAACTGATCACACCGTCGCTGTTGTCTCGTGTGTTGAAAAGTTAACGTGCCTTCCAGAAAAGCTACCTGATAATCCAAGATCAACTGGCCATCAATCCATCTATTTAATATATCCATCTATCCATCTATTAAATTTATCCATCTATCCATCTATTACATCTATCCATATATCCATCTATTAAATCTATCCATCTATCCATCTATTAAATATATCCATCTATTAAATCTAAACATTTATTAAATATATCCATCTATTAAATCTATCCTTCTATTAAATCTATCCATCTATCCATCTATTAAATCTATCCATCCATCCATCTGTTAAATATATCCAGCTATCCATCTATTAATCTATCCATCTATCCATCAATTAAATATATCCATCTATCCATCTATTAAATATATCCATCTAGTAAATCTATCCATCTATTAAATCTATCCATCTATCCCTCTAGTAAATCTATCCATCTATCAAATATATCCATCTATCAAATATATCCATCCATCCATCTAGTAAATCTATCCATCTATTAAAGATATTCATCTATTCATCTATTATATCTATCCATCCATCCATCTAGTAAATAATCCATCCATCCATCTAGTAAATTATCCGACTATTAAATATATCCATCTATCCATCTATAAAATATATCCTTCTATTAAATATATCCATACATCCATCTAGTAAATCTATCCATCTATTAAATATATCCATCCATCCATCTAGTAAATCTATCCATCTATTAAATATATCCATCTATCCATCTAGTATATATATCCATCTATCCATCTAGTAAATATATCCATCTATCCATCTAGTAAATTTATCCATATATCTAATATACTATAGGAGTAGCCGTATGTCTGTGTGTCTGTCTGTCTGTTTTTGGTGGCCGAAACTGTAAATTCAATTATGATGAGTAGAATAAAAAAAATCGCAAATAAATCTTAAATGGTAAACGGCTTGGTCCCATGTCGATTGAATAATTTTGAAGGGGGGTTTTGGGCTAAAAACACTGTTCAGGGATTATATTACAGGAATTAACTCTGCGGTAGTATCTTGCCGCATTTC
>JACEEZ010010203.1:0-47500 GCA_016584305.1 Chionoecetes opilio | reverse complement strand
GTTTGTGTGTGTGTGTGTGTGTGTGTGCGTGTGTGTGTGTGCGTGTGTGTGTGTGCGTGTGTGTGTGTGTGTGTGTGTGTGTGTGTGTGTGTGTGTGTGTGTGTGTAAGTATTTGGTTGGGGTCGATATATTCTAATATACTCCATGCACGGCCAAGTTTACGTCAGCCTGTCAAGGGTTGGTTGTGCTGATGCCGTCGAAGTGTTGGTGCCCCGTGGAATCACACGGAACGTGGTCTACCCCGAGGCACTTTGACTAGTGACCAACGACAGCAACAACACGATTGGAGTTGCACTCACATTGTTGTCTAATATATACTCCTACTACAGACATCAATACGTGGGTCCGAAGGGCCCACATGCACTTGTCTAATATACTAGCCAATATACTAGCTAATATACTAGGAGTAGCCGTGTGTGTTTGTGTCTGTCTGTCTGTTTTGGGTAGATGAAACTGTAAATTCAATTTTGATGTGAGTAGACTAAAAAAAATGCAAATAAATCGTAGGTGGTAAGCGGCTTGATCCCATGTCGATTGAATAATTTTGAAGGGGGTTTTGGGGTAGAAACACTTGAGGAGTATTAAATTACAGGAAAAACTCTGCGGTAACGTCTTGTCGCATTCCACAAACTCAGTAGGCGAATGGACGTTTGTGTGCGTGTGTGAGTGTGTGTGTTGGTAAGATAAGATACTTTGATCCTATCTAGACACTTTGCAAGTACCAACTACAAGGTTATTGACTATATAAAGCGCCACCACGCCAGGACGTACTTGGTGGGCTCGAACCGCTGACCGAATGCAGGGATGCTACATGCGAGACAATAACTCTACCAATCGAGCCATCCTGACGGGTGTGTGTGTGTGTTGGAATCACACGGAACACAAAGGGTTAGAATCACACGGAACGTGGTCTACCCCGAGGCACTTTGACCAGTGACCAACGACAGCAACAACACGATTGGATTTTGCAATCACATGTTGTCTAATATACAAATATCAATACATGGGTCCGAAGGGCCCACAAGCACTTGTGACCATCTATTAAAAGTAAATTGATCTAGTGTCTACTCCTGACTTTGTTTAACACGAGGCAGAGGCACAACCATCATGGGGAGGCGGTAGCAGAGTCGTTAGCGTCACCAGGTAGCATTCTCGAAGACCCGAGTTCGATCCCGAGTGAGACCCATAAATCCACTTAAAATCTTTCTGCACCATCGAGTGGCCTAAGAACAGCCACATGCCCTGTCAATCAACTCTACATTTGATTGCGAGTGCATCGGAGGACAAAGGGGGCGACATGAGCCTCTAATCCAGTGGATCTTAACCTTTTTTAGTGCTCGTACCCTTTGAGATCTAATACATTTGTCTCGTACCCCCGGTCAAAAAATAAGTTTAATTAGAGTAAGGAGTACGTAATGGTCGGCATGGTACTGTTTCGTCCATACGACCGAATTTATAAGATCTTTTCCACTTGGACATGTGACAAATTCACAGTCAAGAGCCCCTCAGCCAACTGGCCACCACGCGGGTCTGTGACGCGTAGGACTTGTACTTGACAAGTCCTGTTTTACGCACTTCTCAGTGCGGGACACAAACAACTACCTAGCTCAGCCCATCAAGTAATTGTTTTGAAGGGAAATGAATAACAGTGTTTTCTCATCTGTACCAAATTTCGTTCTTTTCATTACCTAATTTAAGTCCGATATCAAATCATGTGATTCATTACCAGATGGATTTTTCATGACCAAAGTTACCCTAAATTGATAATGAAAAATACCAAATGGCAAACCTGCAGCCAACAGACGCATGAACACGTACCACACGAGTATAGAACTCGGTGTACGCAACGGTAAACAAGAAAAAACGACATATGACGGTATGACGGTTATATATGTATATATGTATGTACCGACATATACAGGTATGCTGTGAGATATATTTTGTAAATAGATAAATGATTGATTAACACTCACGTACCCGCTGCAGTGATCCTTTGCCATACCTGTGTGGTAAAAACAGCGTTATTAAATATAGACGAAATGCTCTTTTATATCACCTCCTAAAGGCCAACAATTTGCCATTCATTGTTTTCTGATTATCATTTCCTAAGGTGGTCTGTCGCCTAGAAACACAACACTGAAAGCATCGCCGCTGGATTCTGTTAGGACAACAATGATACAATGGCAAAACATATCACTTGTTGATCATACTTCCTCGCTATCAAGCTTCTGGTGAAAAATTGTTTGGAGTCACCTGATTCAATGTAAAACCGCCACTAGCAGCGTAAAGTATCACACAGCTTATCTGTCACCATCCCCTAAGCTATCCCGCAACTTTATATCATTACACCGTCTATCACAGCCTTCATAAGTTATCACATTCATTCTTAATCACGACCCTTGACACAACCTGGAAACAGCCGACACAAGCCATCACAGAGCCCATCAAACTCCCTTAACCCTTCCCTATTATTGCATCCTTCCTATAATATTTGTTAATATTTGGAGCTCGCTTCCAGCACAAGTAATTAATAGTAAATCGGTTGAGACGTTTAAAAACAAACTAGATAAATATTTAGCCACAGCTTCCAAACTTGATTACTTCGGTCCTACGTAAAATTGTTCCGGGTTTTTTAATTTATTTGGTTTGAGCTTTAGTTATAGAGTATGTTTCTTCTACATCCGTTCCTATCAAATTCCATGGCAGTTTTTCAATACTGCATGGTGTATTTATTTTTTTTACTTTATTTTCCGCCTTTCTCAGCTGAAGGGAGGGTAGGTGGGTAGGAGGCCTTAACTTTGCCATTCTTTCGCCTTTAACACATATAAATTATAGTAGTATAGAAAATAGTCACACAGGCAGCCTTTCTTGTCGCAGTAGGGCTGTTGCTGTCTATTCTTCCTTTGTATTCCTTCGTATTCTCCTCCTTCCCCCGGCTAGAAGGTATTAAGGTATAACTCAATTTGGGTGGTCAATTCTTAGAAAAAAGCTACTCTGCTTCTATCGATTAAAATTTGAAGCTGTTTACACTACAGTACCTGCAACCCTCCTCCTCCTCCTCCTCCTTCTCCTCCTTGGAGGAGGAGAGGAGGAGGAGGAGGAGGAGGAGGAGGAGGAGGAGGGAGGAGGGGAGGAGGAGGAGGAGGAGGAGGAGGAGGAGGAGGAGGAGGAGGAGGAGAGGAGGAGGGAGGAGGAGGAGGAGGAGGCGGCCGGCAAGGCTGCCGCACCACCCTTGAACTTCCACCCTGAACCTACACCAACACTACATTAGACCTCATAACACACACAGATAGCACCGAGTTAACGGTTACCACTACTACTCTCGACCTGTGACGGGCTGTGGTTCAGTTAGGGTCCTGACAGTTAGTGACCACCATCGGGATTTAAGGTACCAGGGGTCACTGCTGCAGGAGGCATTGAAGTGTACGGCGTCCTACATGGAAAGTACACAATCCGCAGTGGATTGAACGGAGCTGGGGCCTGATTGACTGCTGCCTCCCAAGAAAGCGCCAGGCAAGGCTGCCGCACCACCCTTGAACCTCCACACTGTGTTCACACCATTACAAAACACACATAACATGACCTATCTATCAAACACTAAACCTACCCCCACAAACTAGTAGTAGTTAGCCATAGATTACAGCTTTCAACTTTCCTCACAAATTCCATGCAGTTTTTCTATATTGCATGGTATCACTTCTTTTCCGGCCAGCTTCGGCTGGAGGGATGGGTGGGTGGGGAGGAGCCTTCTACTTCCTATCCTTTCTCTCTTATTATCTAGTTAGTGTAGTGTAGTTAAAGCAAACAGCCTTGTAAGGACCTATCGGTCTGTTGCTGTTTGTGTTTCCTTTGTATTCCTTTGTATTCCTCCTCCTCCTCCTCCTCCTCCTTCCTCCTGCAACCCTTCTCCTTTCCTCCTCCTCCTCCTCCTCTCCCCTCCTCCTCCTCCTCCTCCTCCTCCTCCTCCTCCTCCTCCTCCTTCTCCTCCTGCAGGTCCGCCACTACCACACACCTGTCACAAAGTTCCTCAAGGCGCCGCAAAACAAACACAAATTCCCCAGACATGAAGTCAGTACCACCCCGCCCTTCCTTTCTCTTACGCTTCCCCATCCCTCTTCCTTTCCACCTTCTCCATCTCCTCTTCTCCTTGTCTTCCTTTGCCTTCCTCTTTGTCCATCTCCTCTTCTCCTTGTCTTTCATTTGCCTTCGTCCTCTATACCGCTATCACTAACCTCCCTCCCTTTCCCTCCAACTCCATACCTTTCCCACATAGCCACAGAATACCTCGCCGATTTTCTGTCCTATTGTAGCTTTACTACATAGTTCCTTCCAATCCCCTCTCTTTTATCATCTAGACGCGATCCCTTCAGTTAACCTCCTTTCCTTATCGCTACTCCCTTCCCCTCCTCACCACTCTCTATTTCAACTCAAAACATCATCTTCCTCTATCTTCTCCTTATTACCTCCTCTTTTTTCTTTTCCCTGTTGCACATTTCCACTATTCCTTCCATTCTTTGCGTCCTCTTTCCCCTCCGGCCCTTCCTTTTTTCTGTCACCCATTACCTCCCTCCTTCACTCCCCTCTATGCTCTCCCCCAAGGTAAATGTAGTGTCATTTTGACCATCTACACCTTTGGTACCATTATGTAGTGCCCACCTTGGGAGTGTACTCTACAGTCCTGGTTACTCCGCTGCCACCACCCACATTAAGTGGGAAAAAATATATGAATGAACTAAAACAAAAAGCCTTAAGAAAATATGTAAGTTGGAAACTGAATGACAACTCGTTAATATATTTCTAATTATAATATATTTCATTCTTTACTGTCTCACTTCCCAACTGGTGTACATTCACAAGCTGCCTTAATTCTAATAAATCATATCCCCTAACGATACGCACACTTCTTAACCAAACAACTTACGTAATAAACATATTTCATCCTATTCGAATGTGAAACAAACTACTTAATAAACATACGTCATCCTATTCTAATGGGAAACAGACTCAATCCTACACTCTCCGCCACACTATCTCTCCTTTATCCGCCTCACTTATCTCTGGGCGATAAGAACACGAGAGTCATGTTGGGGGAGCCGTGAGTGTGTGGCTGTCTCACACCGCGCCCGGGTAGGACACCGAACTATGACAGCCGCAACAGGGCTGCTGCCAGCCCTCACTTCCACTCTATCCTGCTATTCGGGACCATACATACGCTCATCACCTCCATATCACTCCTGCCTGGGACCCCCATGGATAACAAATTCCATTAGTCCTTATGACAAACCACCAATAAATCACACCTACATCATAGCTAACAAACTAATTTTTATAACATACCTTTACCAAGGGCGAGAATATCACCTCCCACACAGGCGACTTAAACTCACCGAAACGTCGAGCTGCCTTCTAAATTATTCAACCTAGAATCCCCGGTTCTCACCATCGTTTCGCTACGTGTCTATTACTACTGGTTTAGAATAAAGCCTAACCAGTGATTCAGGAATGAGGCGTGGAGAAAATTCCTCGTTAGCTAGTGATACGTATGTGTTATTTCATCTTTCACCCTATTAATGTAATTTCTAGCGTTCCATAGATCTCCCCCAAAAAAAAATTTCCTTATGCCTCAGCCTTCATCAAGCAGTCCTACGGATATCTAATAAAAATAAAAAAATATCAAACCATCACACAAAAAATTTTAATATAAATTTTCTTAGGATTTTCTATCACTACAAACAAATATTCTCATCCCGACTTTCCAATTCTTCAACAAATTTATTAAACAAAATGAGATAGTATGTATTTTAACTATTACTTCCCCACCTGAGTAGATTTGACAAGTTTGGGGCTACCCACTCTAAATGTGATGACTCTAAGTAACTGAAATGAGAACCTTCTCCACTTCCATTCTTATTTGTTAAGGCCGAAACCCTTATAGAGTCGCAAGCTGGACTCGTCCCTCTAGTCTGGAGGGTCAAATTCCATTTTACCCCACTAATCCTAGGCGTAGGTGCGTAGGGAGAAATCACGACTGGATCTACTCCAAACCCTCAGTATCTTGGATAAGATCATCTCCGCTTGAGGATACATTACTCCGGCGTGTATCACCCATTGAGCAAAGCCAGAGCCAAGCACATCCTGGGTCGTAACGACAACTAGAGGGTTTAGTGTTGCAGTGCAATCTGTGTGCACCTCTAAAGCAAAAATAAAAATGTTTAAACACTACAAGTCTGTATAGCGGGACCTTCCTCAAAATCTCTTTTCACTAGAGAAGTGGTGAACGTTAATCTCTTCTCTCTAGAGGTTACCAATTATCGAATTTCATAACATCGTTCTAAGTATCGCCTCATGGTTCCTCTATCTAGGTAGGGAGTTGCTTCAAGTTCTTCGTCTAAACTACTATCTCTGCTGGTTCCAACAGCCAGCCATCTTGTTCTACATATCGCTTAATTTGCTCGTCCGCGCGCTGTACATGTTGCCGGGTCAAATATATTTCTAATACATATGGAACTCCATCTCTCAATACTTCACCACTTTGTATGGTCCCAACACTTACTGAAAGTTTTCTATTGGTGCCCGTCTCAAAACGTTTCTCTTTTACCCACGCAATTCGTCTTTTTCCAACCTTTCATTTTTTCCCTTTTCACATTAGCTCTCACGCATTTTTTACCTTTCCAAATTTGTTCTTTTGATTATTCTCGTTGCCACTGTGTTCATCTCTGAGTCAAATTTGTGGTAATTTCACACTAATCAACCTGTGGAGGTATCGGGGAAAAAAAGCATAGAAAGGTTGGGACCAATGTCTCATGCAATGCACCATTTAATACATCTTGAGTTTCTAAGAGATAATTGCGGACCACCTATGAGGACAACCCTTGCACAGGTTGAGAGAATTGTATTTCATTGTCGGTGCATCCTTTTGAGATACTATTATTGTGGATGGTAAGGCGTGTTGGTATCCTAATTGTAATTAACATGAGTCACCCAACTCTTGAATTGTTGTGACGTCGTAAACTCCTTAGCATTATCCAATAACAAGGTATCTGAGTGTTCCAAATAAACTGACATATTTCCTAAAATTCTTACATACATTCGTCGGTCATCCTAGCTTAATTCTAACAGGAGTAAACCTTACGATAATGATCTATTATGGTGAATACATAGCGGTATCCGTGGGCTCCGTTCCCCAGTCTGGTTATGTCTTATGCCTATCCTCTCTAAGAGGGTTACTAATGATGGTATTTCTGCATTGTTGTGGAGTCCACGACTACCCTTATGCTGTTGGCCAGGTCGACCAGCCTCACATATTCTCTCAATCCGTTTTTCAGGTTGGGCCAATAAAAATAGCATTCTGCTTACTTATGATCCTTGCCCTAAATGACCCGATTCCTTATTGGAATTAATTCAAAGCCGCTCGCTTCAGTCACTAGGTCCCAAAACCAAATAAAGAGTGCTAACTGTTATCGAACTGTGGTTTAGTTAAATATAAAAATTCCTCATTCTGATTACGAATGATCTAACATATTTCTGGGGTATTTAGATCTGGGTATCTGCTCCTTCTAGATACTCTATCATTCTCTCAATCTCGGTGCTCCGTGACATGTCCTTGACTTCTTCTTTAGTTTTCCTAACACCTCTCTTTTCTACGTGACATCGAATGATATTACTGGTCTACTAGTTGGCTGCTACAGCTGTTTTTTCCCTGCGTTAACTATATCTTGATACCTATAGTCTCCATATCTAGGAATCCATCTTTTAATCCTAGGTGGACTGATTCGTTGTTTAAAGACTGACACTAACGGTTGGTGGTCGTTCTGATGATCACCTTGGTTCCCCAACAGGAAAATGATGAAATGTCGCAGCTAAAACTATTCATAAGGTTCCCTATCTGCGCTGAGTATCGGTTCAAACTGGTTTTAATTTCTTTGAAAAATAAGAGATTACTGTAGCTTTTGCCCTCATCACTATACTGCATCAGTACTGCCCTACGTGAGTTGGCTAGCATTTCGGTATCAACACAAATGGCTTATTAATGTTGGCCTTAGTTACGATGGGGAGAGCAATAGTCAGTTTATCCTTTAATATATGAAATGCTTGCTGGCTTTTCTCTGACCATTGATGGGTATCTTCTTTGTCAAAATAGTGATAGGCACCGCTTCTTAGCGAATCCTTCTATGTACTTTCCTATAGAAAAACTACCATCCTAGAAATCTTCTGCGGTTTCCTGACATTAGTTGGGGGTTTCATTTTATCTACGGCTGACATATTGTCTGGGTTGGGTTGGTAACCTTCATTGCACTAAGTGTCCCAGAAAATAATTTTCTTGTCCTATTTTACATTTGGTCAGATTTAAATTTGACTCCAAATCTAGTCAGATGTCCAAATAATTTCGTAAACTGGGTAGCATCAGGATTATGTATCCAGAAATTTTTAAGCCAATTTCTATCAGTAAAGAGTTAAGATCTGGATAATTTGCGTGAGAAAACTGCTGCACTGCAAATTTGATCCAAAGGGAAGTCTTTGAAGTAATAAGATATCTTCACTGGAAGTGTTGATCTTTTACCTACTTTCATCAACAGTACTGATAATCACGCATTCTTTCATATCTTAGGTTGGCATCAAGTATTCATAGCCGTACGATCTACTAACTCTTCAAATTAGGTCAGGGGCTGTATATCAGTGGCTAAATGTGATTCAACCTTTCTATAGTCTAGACACAGCCTTTTTCCCCATATCTGGCTTCGTAACAGTACTATAGGACGAAACACGCAGCTGTGGAATTATTCTATTATGTCTTCTCTTCATTTTCTATCAAACATTTTAGCTATTAGTTCTTTAGCTTTCTCCGGATTACCTCATATGTAAACTCATCTACATGGTTGGATCATAACACCTGAATATGAGCGGGTTCAGTTTCATGGGACCTATCTCCTGCATCTAAGATATAATTAGTTCCATGGTGCTCTTATCAAGGCGAAAAGTGATGCTTCTCTGTCACTAAGTGTTTCCAGTCTCTTTTCTAGAATTGCCTGTATTCGCTCCGGGAGTACCATACCTCGCTACCATCACTATGGGTAACATTTGCGTTACTAATCCTAGTGGTGAGGGACAACGTGGTGCTGCCGTAACTTTGCTGTTCTTGAATTTCTTCTGAGTTTACTAACTCCTATATTTAGCTAAAATTGTACCAGGACGTAATCAGCTGCCAACTACGGTATAATATGGTAGAAAGATAGTTCTTCATTGTAACCTGGACGCATACAGGTGCTATATTTTGCACTGAATTTTTGTGTGTCCACCAAAAAAGAGTGGTTCCCTCTAACTCGTCACTGACAATTATACACCATGAGTTCTTATGGTTTTATGGTCACAATTGTTGTATCCTATATGACAGCTTGAATTAGCAATCATCTTCGCACTTTTCACTATTAACTGCTCTGAGGTACAGTATCGGTTGTTTAACAACATTTAAGGGATAAGTTAGGTTAGCCCACTGACTTTCTTTTGTTTGTAATTGATAGTTATCTCTCAGTCCTATTCATGTTGTCCCTACAGGGCTGGGTGGATAAATACTGATCTGGAACAGCTAACATCAACACTTCTATTGTTTCTATCTATTCCTAAGGGTATTTTTACTCTTAATGACCTAAGATTTCTCAACTCCTTGCCCGTTATAACGGTTATTAAACTTGGGATGTTACTGTGGGTTCTATTTTAGTTGTAAATCTAAAAGCGCATCTTTTTTTAAGTGAATATTCGCTCCTGTGGTCTGAATAAAACTCCAGACGTGATCATTAATGGCCTAAGGGGACTTATGGGGATTGATGTTTAACTAGTCACCGGGAAGGACCTGTCCATCCCGGACAATTGGATTCCCTCTTCTAATCCTATTCTCCCGCAATCGAAACAAGCGTTTGCATATGTCTTCCTCGACAGTCGGCGGCTGCGAGGTTGTTCAGTCTACAGTAGGGACAAAACATCTGGAATCCTTCTCCCAGCTAAACTCGACGGCTTCTGGGTCTGTTATACTTTCCAGGCTGTAATCTACTTCCCAGCCCTTCTCTGTGCACGCAGTCTCTAAACCACTGACTGACTAGCGGGACAGTCCTGTGACGTGTTCCCGTGTGTGGAGACTACTCTGGGAGCGGGTGTTATTCTGACGGCGGCGTGGCTGGTTACCCGAACATTTTGTCGTTGTCTCTTCCGATGGCAATGGCCCTCCGGTATCCACTCTCGCTATGAATTTTTAAGAGGTATTTTTTCATCCAAAAAAAGTTCTAATTCTCTTTCTTTACTGGAACTTGGCAATTCCTCGCACTAGTTTTTTCTAATGATTTTATCTACGGGGAATTTCTGGGTATTTGACTCGCTTCCAGTATGCGTATTAGCATTGAGTTTATTTGCAAAAATTCTTGTGATCTTCCATCCAGTCATACTGGACTTCAGAAACTACTGCTTAAGGATTCTGTCGACATTATTGTCTGTTAGCCATCGTATAACCATAAGTTAGTGTGTTCCATGATCTAAAAATCAGTGCCTGCCGAGGGCATTCTGTATCAAATAAGGCTAATTTGCGGATCTACTTCTATACATTAATATCCTCTTCTCTCCGCCAAATCCCTGAACAAATTTCTACCTGGGAAAGGAAAAACTGTAACCTTCCCTCTGCTCGATACCCTGCTAAATACGAGGTCAGTATTTGTATATCTCTCGGTTTATTAAGATCTCGGTGGTTCCTAAATATCCGCTCCTTCCTCCTTATTTTTCAAAAATAACTCAACCGTTCTTCGTCTTGCTACTTCTGTTCTAGCTGACTCATCCACTGAATCGCTCGCATTCGTTCGGGACGGGTTTCAGCCTCTCTCTTGTGTTACTCCTTCATCCTCTTAAGCTCTCTACCAATTGCTTCCTCTTGGAGCGAAATCCTCCAAATCCTTTACTGAAAAACCCATTAAATTCCTCATCTTAAAAAACTAATTTACTTCGTAAATAAAAAAAATGATATTTCCCTGAGTTTTCCAACTATGTGTTGGGCTTCCACGGTTGGCTATAAACCCACGACAAACCCTCCGAAGATGCTTATTGGTGGGCGTTCCAAGCCTCAACACTTATTTACGTATTTTTATGTCCTAACTGCGGGGGTGCACCAGGCCCCTCCCTAAACGCCTCGCACTTGCAGCCCATGTCATGATAGTTGTTGTCCTATTAATTTAATAGTTCCATATATAAAACCCATGCTATTCCTACGCAAATGACACCCCGTCCATACGCTAAGCCGTGTGCATAGGGTTTGGCGTTAAAGTTAATTCCTATACTGCGTAGTTGTTATTTTATTTATTGTTTATTGCCTGCTTATTTATCCTCAATTTCTTGGTCTACTATCCTAGCGTAATGGTCTGTTATGATCCTATGTTCCTATCATACAAATCCTTTATCTCACATCGGAAACGTTGCCGGCATGTTATCTACTACTTCCTAATAAATCTTCCACTATGCTTCCACCTCTGTTGCCTTTTAATATCATTACGCCTAACCCATAGGTGATAAACTCAAATTCTTTCTGTAATACTCCGTGAGTCTGTAATCTACAAGGAAGGTTCTAGCCTTGCCTCCCGGCGCTCTGTAAAACTTCTACGTTTACGTTAGGCTCATCACCTCCACAGTTAGGGATATGCTATGTCCTACTACCGCTACTTATACTGTGATATGACCCTGTGTACTGGCACTGGCAAAAATAGTTAACTAACAAGGAGTTAGTTGGCTCAGTGGGTAGCGGAAACCATCGAAATGGATCCACGCTGTCACAAATGTCGTGATCATTGACCATCTAACCTATTGTACCATTACGTAGTGCCCACCTTGGGAGTGTACTCTACAGTCCTTGTTACTCCGCTGCCACCACCCCACATAAGTCGGAAAGAAAAAATATGAATTAACTAAAACAAAAAGCCTTAAGAAAATATGTAAGTTGGAAACTGAATGACAAATCCGTTAATATATTTATAATTATATATATTTTCATTCTTTACTGTATCACTTCCAAACTGGTGTCCATTCACAAGTTGCCTAATTCTAATAAAACACATCCCCACGATACGCACACTCTTAACCTAACAAACTACGGAATTAAACATATTCATCCTATTCGAATGTGAAACAAACTATTAATAAACATTTACGTCATCCTATTCTAATGGGAGGAAACAGACTCCAATCCTACACTCTCCGTCCAATATCTCTCTTTACAGCCTCACTTATCTCTGGGCGGATTAAGGAACACGAGAGTCATGTGTGGGAAGCCGGAGTGTGTGGCTGTCCACACCCGCGCCACGGTAGGACACCGCCAATGACAGCCGCAACAGGGGCTGCCGCCTCACTTCCCCACTCGATCTGTACTGGTGGACCACACATCGCCGCCATCACCTCCATATCCACTCCGACTCGGGACCCTGGATAACAAATTCCATTAGTCCTTATGTACATAAACCACAATAAATCACACTACATCTCTAGCTAACAAAATATTTGATAACATACCTTACCAAGGGCGAGATATCACATCCCCATAGGCGACTTACCTCAACGAACGTCGAGCGCTTCTAAATTATTCTAACCTAGAATCCCCGTTCTCCACCTCGTTTCGTACGTGTCTAAGTACTAACTGGTTTTTTAAACTATAAGCCTAACAGTGATTCAGGAATGAGGCGTGGAGGAAAATTCCTGTAGCTTATTGAACTTAGTGTTGATTTCATCTCTTACCATTATGTAATCTCTCGCGTAACATGTAAGTGTGTGTTGGAATCACACGGAACACAAAGGGTTGGAATCACACGGAACACAAAGGGTTGGAATCACACGGACACACAAAGGGTTGGAATCACACGGAACGTGGTCTACCACGAGGCACTTTGACCAGTGACCAACGAGAGCAACAACACGATTGGTGTTTGCAATCACATGTTGTCTAATATACACTACTACTACAAACATCAATACATGGGTCCGAAGGCCACAAGCACTTGTCTAATATACTATAGGAGTAGCCGTGTGTCTGTCTGTCTGTCTGTCTGTTTATGGGTAGCCGAAACTGTAATTCAATTTTGATGAGAGTAGACTAAAAAAATCGCAAATAAATCGTAGTTGGTAAGAGGCTTGGTCCCATGTCGATTGAATAATTTTGAGGGGGTTTTGGGGGGCTAAAAACACTTTTAGGAGTATTATATTACAGGAAAATCTGCGGTAACATCTTGCCGCATTCCACAAACTCATTAGACTCATGAACTTAAAGTTTGGTTTGTGTGCGTGTGTGTGAGTGTGTGTGTGTGTGTGGTGTGTGTGTGTGTGTGTGTGTGTGTTGTGTGTGGTGTGTGTGTGTGTGTGTGTGTGTGTGTGCATGCATGTGTGTGCGTGCGTGCGAGTGTGTGTTGTGTGTGTGTGTGTGTGTGTGTGTGTGTGTGTGTGTGTGTGTGTGTGTGTGTGTGTGTGTGTGTGTGCGCGCGCGCGCTTGGGGTCGATATTCTAATATACTCCACGCACGGCTAACTCTACGTCACCCTGTCAAGGGTTAGCTGTGCTGATGCCGTCGAAGTGTTGGCGCCCCGTGGAAGCACACGGAACGTGGTCTACCCCAAGGCACTTTGACCAGTGACCAACGACAGCAACAACACGATTAGAGTTTGCACTCACATTATTGTCTAATATAATTTTATACTACAACTACAAACATAAATACATGGGTCCGAAGGGCCCACAAGCACTTGTTTACACTATAGCGTGCGTGCGGTCTACTGGGACATTTACGCTTCAGGCTGCAACATATTATTGCTTTATGATATTGTCAATTATACTGCAGAGTATTACAGGAAAACAAATACCAGAGAGGTATAGTATGGGACTGAGAGTGCTGTGAAGTGTGGGGGAGGTGTATCCAGCTTCTTTCCTGTGAATACAGGAGTGACGCAAGGGTGCGTCCTTGCCCCATCACTTTAACACTTGTATGGACTGGGTATTGGGCAAAGCTGTAGCTCAAGGTGATTGTGGAGCATTCCCACACACTTACGGGTACTCTGTAGTGTAGAGGTAGCACGCTCGGCTCACAACCGAGAAGTCCCGGGTTCGATCCCCGGCCGGAGCGGAGACAGATGGGCTGCTTCCTTAAAACCCGAGCCCCTGTCTACCCAGCAGTGAATGGGTACCGGATGTTAGCCGTGGGCTATAACCCACCTCCCGGGGTGATGGCTTCGGCCAACAGTAAGGATAAATGATAAGAATGTTGATATGGAGACGGGGCCATACGAGTGCAGCTCAGGCCCTGTAAATACAACTAGATGAACTAGGTGAATATACACACACGCACACACACGCACGCACACACATTAACAGACACACACACATACACACCCACCCACACGCATAAACACACACACACACACACACACACACACACACACACATAAGAACATAAGAAAATAAGGAAGCTACAAGAGGCCGTGAGACCTACACGAGGTAGTACTCACACACACATACACACACACGCACACACACACTCACAGACACACACACTCATACACACACACACACACACACACGCACACACACACACACACACATAAGAACATAAGAAAATAAGGAAGCTACAAGAGGCCGTAAGACCTTCACGAGGTAGTTCCTGTTACTTAACACTACCTACATCCACCTCTCTTCTCCATCCATGAATTTATCCAGACTTAAAGATCCCTATTGACTCCGCACTAACCATCTGACGACTGAGTCCATTCCAATCATTCAACACCCTATTTTTGACCAGTTTCTCTCTATTTCTTTTTAAATCTACGATTTTCCAGCTTGAATCCGTTACTTCTTGTTCTACCCTGCTTACTAGCCGTAAGAACTTTTGCTACATCGCCTTTATTGTTTCCCTTTAACCACATAAACACTTCAATTAGATCGCCCCTTACTCTATACGCCTCTCGAGTGAGTGTACATTTTATAGCTTCAATCTCTTCTTATAGCTAAAGTAACGCATCCCATGTATCATTTTGGTCATCCTTCTATGCACTGGTTCAAAACAAGGCTATATCCATCCTGTAATATGGAGACCAAAACTGAACTGCATAGTCTAGGTGAGGTCTGACTAGTGCCAAATAAAGCTTTAGAATAACTCAGCTACTTCTACTTTTAACACTCTTGGTAATGAATCCTAACACCCTGTTTAGCTCAATTTCTAACCTCAATACATTGATTCCTAGGACGAAGGTCTTCGGCTACCCGCACCCCCAGATCTTTCTCATCTTCTGATCTTTTCAGGGATATATTGCGTATAGTGTACCTATTACCAGGATTTTTTCTACCAGCATTCATTACGCTACTATATAAATTCCATTTAAATTCCATCTGCCATCTATCTACTCACTCATTTAATTTATCTAAGTTTCCTTGCAATATGTTTACATCAGACTGTGATCTAATAATCCTACCAACCTTAGTATCATCCGCAAACTTGCTGATATCACTACTAATCCCACTATCCAAGTCGTTGATGTAAATAAAAATTGAAATGGCAAAAAGACCCTTGTGGAACCCCACTTGTTACCTGCCCCCATTCAGATTTAGAACCTTTAAATAATTGTAACCCTTTGTTGCCTATCACTTAGCCAAACTATGATCCAACGAAGAACCTCTCCATCTATTCCATGAGCCTTAACCTTATTTAAGAGTCTGCCTTGTGGCACCTTGTCGAATGCCTTACTGAAGTCCAGGTATACTATATCATATTCCTTATCATTATCTGCTATTTCATAAACTTTTCTATAAAAACTCAATAAATTAGTGAGACATGATCTACCTTTGGTGAACCCATGTTGTGAAACATTTACCAAACTATGCTTTTCTAGATGCTCTCTAATGTTTTTTTGCAATAACAGATTCCAATAATTTACCTACCACCGCTGTCAGGCTAACGGGTCGATAATTTGACATTATTCCTCTATCTCCCTTCTTAAATATGGGAACTACATCTCCCTTGCTCCACATTAACGGTACTTTCCCTATATCAACCGATTTCCAAAAAATGTGCACTAGCGCCTCACTTCAACTTTTTTGCATTCTTTTAATAATCTGGGATAAACTTCATCTGGTCCTGGTGACTAAAAATTCTTCATTCTATCTATACCAATTCTTCCACCATTTCCCTAGTTATCACAATATCTTTGAGTTTCTCATCATCCTCTCCTCCATACATCTGTTCACTATCAGGTACCGTCTGCTTATCCTCCTGAGTAAAAACACTTAAGAAATATCATTTAAAATTCTACACATATCCTCAGCCGTGCTTACAATCTCTCCCTTCTAATTTTTTAATGGCCCCACTAATTTCCTAGTCTTTGATTTATAGACCTGAAAAAATACCTTAGGATCGGTCTTTGCCTTGCCAGCAACCTTAATCTTATAATTGTTGTTTGCTCTTCTTGTTAAATTTTTCACTGTTCTAGCCATCACGTTATACTGTTCTCTGTTCACCGGTCCATCCTTTACTTATACATGTCCCTTTTTACCTATTTGTCTAAACTTAGCAGATAACTATCTCCTCTTCTTCAATGACGCTCAACTGTCTCCTTCTTCTACAATGAACATTCTTGTACTATCCATAACTAAAAATCTGAACTGGAAATCTCACATCTCATCTCTTGCTAAAACAGCTTCTAAGAACTTAGGTGTTCCTGTGGCGTCTGCGTCCATTTTTTTCTCCCTCACAGTTTGCTTGCTCTGTACAGGGGCCTTATCCGCCCATGTATGGAGTATGTCTCACATGTTTGGGGTGGATCCAGTCACACAGCTCTCCTAAACAGGGTTGAGTCAAAAGCTTTTCGTCTTATCAACTCCCCTCCTCTGACAGACTGTCTTCAATCTTTAAATCACCGACGCAATGTTGTTTCTCTTGCTATCTTTTACCGTTATGTGCATGCTCACTGCTCTTCTGAACTTGCTAAATGCATGCCTCCCCTCCTCCCGCGACCTCGCTGCACAAGACTTTCTACTCATTCTCATCCCTATTCTATCCATCTTCCTACTCTTTCATCCCTTTCACTGGTAAACTCTGGAACTCTCTTCCTGTTTCTATTTTTCCACCTTCCTACGACTTAAATCTTTTCAAGAGAGGAGTGACAAGACACTTCCCGAACTAAATTGGCACACCCCTATTTCTTTATTATCTTATTGACTTCTTTTAGTCTAGCGGATATGTGCAAAACCCTGCATTTTTTAGTAATAACATCCAAACTTGGTACAGTGTTAAAAGATGCATATCCAACAAATACTGGATATGGAGCCAACCAAATATAGCAATGGCGGCCATTTTGAAAAATGACCGCCACTAAAGGCATTTTTCATTATAAATCAGGAGTTATTTCACATGCAGGCATACGTTTTGTGCCTATATCCATGTTTTAATGGATAATAAGTCCGATGGACATAAGATTGTTGAGGTAAATTTTCCAATCATTAAGGTTTTTAGTAGTTTTTCGAGAAAAGATGGCCGCCAATCATTTAATTTTTTGTGAAGAACATATATTGTGGAAGGACANTTCTCATGCTGCTCTTCTGACCCGATCTTTTCTCATCTTCTGATCTTCGGATATATTGCGTATAGTTACCTATTACCAGGATTTTTTCTACCAGCATTCATTACGCTACTATATAAATTCCATATTAAATTCCATCTGCCATCTATCTACTCACTCATTTAATTTATCTAAGTTTCCTTGCAATATGTTTACATCAGACTGTGATCTAATAATCCTACCAACCTTAGTATCATCCGCAAACTTGCTGATATCACTACTAATCCCACTATCCAGTCGTTGATGTAAATAAAAAATTGAAATGGACAAAAAGACCCTTGTGGAACCCCACTTGTTACCTGCCCCCATTCAGATTTAGAACCATTAATAATTGTAACCCTTTGTTGCCTATCACTTAGCCAAACTATGATCCAACGAAGAACCTCTCCATCTATTCCATGAGCCTTAACCTTATTTAAGAGTCTGCCTTGTGGCACCTTGTCGAATGCCTTACTGAAGTCCAGGTATACTATATCATATTCCTTATCATTATCTGCTATTTCATAAACTTTTCTATAAAAACTCAATAAATTAGTGAGACATGATCTACCTTTGGTGAACCCATGTTGTGAAACATTTACCAAACTATGCTTTTCTAGATGCTCTCTAATGTTTTTTTTGCAATAACAGATTCCAATAATTTACCTACCACCGCTGTCAGGCTAACGGGTCGATAATTTGACATTATTCCTCTATCTCCCTTCTTAAATATGGGAACTACATCTCCCTTGCTCCACATTAACGGTACTTTCCCTATATCAACCGATTTCCAAAAAATGTGCACTAGCGCCTCACTTCAACTTTTTTGCATTCTTTTAATAATCTGGGATAAAACTTCATCTGGTCCTGGTGACTAAAAATTCTTCATTCTATCTATAACCAATTCTTCCACCATTTCCCTAGTTATCACAATATCTTTGAGTTTCTCATCATCCTCTCCTCCATACATCTGTTCACTATCAGGTACCGTCTGCTTATCCTCCTGAGTAAAAACACTTAAGAAATAATCATTTAAAATTCTACACATATCCTCAGCCGTGCTTACAATCTCTCCCTTCTAATTTTTTAATGGCCCCACTAATTTCCTAGTCTTTGATTTATAGACCTGAAAAAATACCTTAGGATCGTCTTTGCCTTGCCAGCAACCTTAATCTTATAATTGTTGTTTGCTCTTCTTGTTAAATTTTTTCACTGTTCTATAGCCATCACGTTATACTGTTCTCTGTTTCACCGGTCCATCCTTTACTTATACATGTCCCTTTTTACCTATTTGTCTAAACTTAGCAGATAACTATCTCCTCTTCTTCAATGACGCTCAACTGTCTCCTTCTTCTACAATGAACATTCTTGTACTATCCATAACTAAAAATCTGAACTGGAAATCTCACATCTCATCTCTTGCTAAAACAGCTTCTAAGAACTTAGGTGTCCTGTGGCGTCTGCGTCCATTTTTTTCTCCCTCACAGTTGCTTGCTCTGTACAGGGGCCTTATCCGCCCATGTATGGAGTATGTCTCACATGTTTGGGTGGATCCAGTCACAAGCTCTCCTAAACAAGGGTTGAGTTCAAAGCTTTTCGTCTTATCAACTCCCCTCCTCTGACAGACTGTCTTCAATCTTTAAATCACCGACGCAATGTTGTTTTCTCTTGCTATCTTTTACCCGTTATGTGCATGCTCACTGCTCTTCTGAACTTGCTAAATGCATGCCTCCCCTCCTCCCGCGACCTCGCTGCACAAGACTTTCTACTCATTCTCATCCCTATTCTATCCATCTTCCTACTCTTTCATCCCTTTCACTGGTAAACTCTGGAACTCTCTTCCTGTTTCTATTTTTCCACCTTCCTACGACTTAAATCTTTTCAAGAGAGGAGTGACAAGACACTTCCCGAACTAAATTGGCACACCCCTATTTCTTTATTATCTTATTGACTTCTTTTAGTCTAGCGGATATGTGCAAAACCCTGCATTTTTTAGTAATAACATCCAAACTTGGTACAGTGTTAAAAGATGCATATCCAACAAATACTGGATATGGAGCCAACCAAATATAGCAATGGCGGCCATTTTGAAAAATGACCGCCACTAAAGGCATTTTTCATTATAAATCAGGAGTTATTTCACATGCAGGCATACGTTTTGTGCCTATATCCATGTTTTAATGGATAATAAGTCCGATGGACATAAGATTGTTGAGGTAAATTTCCAATCATTAAGGTTTTAGTAGTTATTTCGAGAAAAGATGGCCGCCAATCATTTAATTTTTTGTGAGAGAACATATTTGTGTCAATTGTGTCAATACCATTGGGTTCATGGACAGATCATGCAGTAAGAAATATAATGTGTTCCTATGATAGTTAAAGCCATATTTGGTGGTATAGAGGCCGCCAGTGATAGTTTAAAGGGCAATTATTCTTACGGGACAAAGATATAATGCTTCTAAGATTCGTATATACAACTATGGGAAATGAGAGATATATAAAGATCATACATACATACATAATCATACTCTCTCTCTCTAACACACACACACACACACACACACACACACACATACACACACGAATTCTCTCTCAAACACACACTCACACACACGCATTCTCTCTCAAACACACACACACACACGCATTCTCCCTCAAACACACACACACGCATTCTCTCTCAAACACACACACACACGCATTCTCTCTGAAACACACACACACACACACACGAATTCTCTCAAACACACACACGCATTCTCTCTCTCAAACACACACACACGCATTCTCTCTCAAACACACACACACGCATTCTCTCAAACACTCACACACACAGACGCATTCTCTCTCTCAAACACTCACACACACACACGCATTCTCTCTCTCAAACACTCACACACACACACGCATTCTCTCTCTCAAACACTCACACACACACACGCATTCTCTCTCTCAACACACACACATATTCTCTCTCAAACACACACACACGCATTCTCTCTCTTCAAACACTCACACATGCATTCTCTCTCAAACACTCACACACGCATTCTCTCTCAAACACTCACACACACATTCTCTCTCAAACACTCACACACGCATTCTCTCTCAAACACACACACACACACACACGCGATTCTCTCTCTGAAACACACACACACACGCATTCTCTTTCAAATACACACACACACACACACATTCTCTCTTTCAAACACACACACACACGCATTCTCTCTCAAACCTCACACACACACACACACACACACACACACACGCATTCTCTCTCAAACACACACACGCGCATTATCTTTCTCAAACACACACACACACACACACACGCATTCTCTCTCTCAAACACACACGCATTCTCTCTCAAACAAACGCACACACGCATTCTCTCTCAAACACAAACACACACATTCTCTCTCAAACACACACGCATTCTCTCTCAAACACACACACACGCATTCTCTCTCAAACACACACACACGCATTCTCTCTCAGACACACACACACGCATTCTCTCTAAAACACACACACACGCATTCTCCCTCAAACACACACACACACACACACACACACACACACGCATTCTCTCTCTCAAACACACACACACACACGCATTCTATCTCAAACACTCACACACACACACATGCATTCTCTCTCAACACACACATACACGCATTCTCTCTCAAACACACACACACACACACACACACGCATTCTCTCTCTCAAACACACACACACACACACACACACGCATTCTCGCTCTCAAACACTCACACACACACAACACACACGCATTCTCTCTCAAACACACACACACACACATACACACGCATTCTCTCTCTCAAACACTTACACACACACACACGCGCATTCTCTTTCTCAAAAAACACACACACGCATTCTCTCTCAAACACACACACACGCATTCTCTCTCTCAAACACACACACACACACACGCATTCTCTCTCCAACACATACACACGCATTCTTTCTCAAACACAAACACACACACACACACGCACATTCTCTCTCTCAAACACACACACACACACACACGCGCGCATTCTCTCTCACTCAAACACACACACACACACACACACGCATTCTCTCTCAAACACACACACACACACGCATTCACTCTCAAACACACACACACACACGCATTCTCTCTCAAACACACACACGCATTCTCTCTCTCTCAAACACACACACACACCACACACGCATTCTCTCTCTCAAACACACACACACGCATTCTCTCAAACACACACACATGCATTCTCTCTCAAACACACACACACGCATTCTCTCTCTCACACACACACACACACACACACACGCATTCTCTCTCTCAAACACACACACACGCATTCCCTCTCTCAAACACACACACACGCATTCTCTCTCAAACACACACACACACGCGCATTCTCTCTCTCAAACACACACACACACGCATTCTCTCTCAAACACACACACACACACACACATACACACACGCATTCTCTTTCAAACACACACACACACACACACACACACACACGCATTCTCTCTCTCAAACACACACACACACACACGCATTATCTCTCAAACACACACACACACACACACCACACACACACACACGCATTCTCTCTCAAACACACACACGCATTCTCTCTCTCAAACACACACACACACGCATTCTCGCGTGGCTCATGTCTCTCAGGACCGGCTTGACCAATCAGAACGCTGAGATGAGCTGTGACGTCAGAGGGGGAGGAGACAAAGTCACCCGCGTAATTTGAGTAGCGTCCGTGAGGCGACCAATTTTAAAATAGCTGCCATACCTACACTGAAGATTATTTTCAGTGGCTCCATATCCCAAATTGATTGCATATGCATGTTCTAACTTTATTCCAAGTACGGTTGTTATTACTAAAAAATGCAGGGTTTGGTATATATTGTGCACATATCCGCTGGACTATTTATAGGTACTGGCAACTAAATGGGCTTCGTTTTACCTCTTTTTGTTGTGCCCTTGGCCAGTTTTTTGTGATGTTAACAAATAAACAAACAAAAACCATACACACAACACCGCCTAACAGCTCGGTGGGTTAGAGCGTCCGGCACCATTCTGTGGTCCGGTGTTCGATTCTCGACCTCGCTCATTCCCGGGGATTTTTCCACTGAGAAACTCGGGCGGTTACTTTCCCCCTTGAGCAAAGGGATGGGGGTGTGTGGTGTGTGAAATCCCAGCATTACCCAAAAATCGGTAATAATGAACTACAAGCTCGCACCAGGAGGGTGAAACTGGCGATTGCGAGTCCGACTCGCGTGGATAGACATGGTGAAAAACACAATCCGATAGGCAGAGTGATTTTGGAAGGTGAATGTTCTAAGTAAAGTTTGAGACGCCTGAGAAGGAGGACAACTATAAGAGAGAAGGAGGACTAATTCAGGAGGCTCTTGTATTTCCTTCCTATTAACAAAATGAACAGCACAGAAGGCAGTGACAAGGCAAGAAAGGAGCGGTGAAAAGAAGAGAAATGCAAGCATGCATTGAACAGAAGATAATGAAAAAACAGGAGGGTGATATAAGAATAATAAAAGACAATAAGCAATGAGGAGATGGAGCAAGAGAGGGCAGAGGCGAGAAAAGATGAGAAGATGAAGAAGTAGGAGGGAATCCCCCCCTTTTTTTTGGCAAAAAAAAAAAAATGGGGGGGGGACCCCCCCCGTTTGGTGGTTTTTGAAAATCCCGGGGGGAAAGTAAAAACCCCCCCAAAAATGGGGGGTAAAAAAAATTTTTTAAAAAAAACTTAAACCCAAGGGCTTCCCCCGCAAACGGGGGGGCCCCCGAAAAGGGTTTTTTTTTTTTTTTTTTTTTTTTTTTTTTTTTTTTTTTTTTTTTTTTTTTTTTTTTTTTTTTTTTTTTTTTTTTTTTTTTTTTTTTAAAAAAAAAAAAAAAAAAAAAAAAAAAAAAAAAAAAAAAAAAAAAAAAAAAAAAAAAAAAAAAAAAAAAAAAAAAAAAAAAAAAAAAAAATTTGGGAAAAAGGCATTGGGGGCCTTTTTTTTCCTTTTAACAAAAAAACACAAGGAAGGCAGTGAAAGGAAGAAAAAAAGGAGGTGAAAAAAGAAAAAAAAAAGCAAAAAAGCTTGGGTAC
The DNA here is from genome assembly GCA_016584305.1 of Chionoecetes opilio. Classification (NCBI taxonomy): domain Eukaryota; kingdom Metazoa; phylum Arthropoda; class Malacostraca; order Decapoda; family Majidae; genus Chionoecetes; species Chionoecetes opilio. The sequence goes on along the minus strand of JACEEZ010010203.1, from coordinate 23,751 downwards.
TATAAAAAAAACAAGGAGGGGGGTTAAAGAAAAAAAAGCCCAATAAAAAAAAGGGGAGAAAAAAAGGGGGGTGCAGGACCCGAAAGTAGGAAAAAAAAAAGGAGGAGAAATAAAGGGTTTAAAAAAAAGGCCTTTGCATGGAGGAGGTGGAGCAAAAGGGGGCAAGGGGGGAAAAGGGGATGAAAAAAGAGAAGAAGTGGGTGCAAGAGAACAAGGTCTTCGTAAGCAAAATCACAAAAGTACGAAAAAGCTTTTCCCACAAGCAGAGATTTCTGAACGCGGAATAAAAATTTTATTAAAAAATATAAAAATAAATATAAAAAAATTTATTTAAACCCAACAATTTATTATTTAATAACTTTTAAATTTAATATATTATATATATAAATATAATTAAATATAATAAATTATATATAAAAATATAAAAATATATATATAAAATATAAAATAAAAAAAAATATAATAATATAAAATATAAATATATATTAAATTAAAAAAAATATAAATATAAAAAATAAATATAAATATAAAAATATATATATATATAAATAATATATATATTATATATATTATATAAATATATATAAATATAATAAATATAATATATATTATATATATTAAAAATATTTTAAATATATATATAATATTATATTTTAAATATATATTTTATATATAAAATATATTAAATATATAAAAAAAAATATATAAATATATAAATTAAATAATATAAATTTATATATAATATATAGATATATATAGTTGTTTTTCCTTATTTGGTATACATTTTGATATTTCAGGGTGACAAAGCACTCGTCTATTTGGGGGGTTGTTATGCGCAACGTTTCCCCCAAAGGCATTGGCATCATCGGGCTAAAATGTTAAAAATTTAATTTTTAAAATGCAAAAAAAAGCGAACATCTAAAAAAATTATTTTTAAGAAACAATAAAGTATTCCCCTATTATCAAAAATTTAAAACTAATAAATAAAATATAATTTGTATTTAACGGCCCTTTGGTGTGTATGCTGTCTGAGTTGGTAGAGGACGAAGAACAATAGTTTCGTGGGTAACATTTGGGCTTGTGTGGGCGATCAAAACGAGAGTGGACAATCGAAACAGTGATAGTAATTTGAGTATATGTAGTTGGTGTGGTGACTTTGGTTTTTAAAAATCAGGGGACAGATCTTGATGTGAGGATTTAAAAATTTGTTCACTATAGTGTGCCTTGGATAGGTACTAAAGTCTTTATAGAAAAAGGTGATCTAAATCATGGGTGTGAGCGGTTTTGCCAATTGCGAAGGTGAAGAAATGGGCGACCAGTACGTGCAAAAAACCCCTTTATGCTCAAAAAAGCCCTAAGGGTTTAATTTCCTTGTCGTCTGCCGCGATCTAGCGTTACAGCAGAAATTTAAATTTCGTAAATTTGTTAGAAAAAGGCTTTAGGTATAGGTCTTTATTTTTTAAAGGTTTTTGGAAAAAAATTAGAAAAAATAATTTAAATTTTGGGGTTGGGAAATGTATTAAATAGATCTTGATTTTTTTTCGAATGGTGTAACTGAGATCCCGTTAAAATAAAGTTTAACATGTGTTGTTAATATGGGTTCGGGTTCGTTCGATTTTGGGTTTGAACTTTTTATCTGGAACTTTAGAGGGTTTTTGCTTAAATTAATTTGGGGGTAGCCATTTTTTTTGGAAAAAATTTAGAAAGGAATTTGATTCATTACAAAGGAAAAACCAAATTAAAGAGAAACTATAGACTTGTTAGAGGTCTTAAATATATTTTTTTTAAAAAGGTTAGGGATAAATGAAACATATTGAGTTCCCAAGAAAGTAAAGTAGGTTTTCTAAGATGAGGGGGTAAGAAAATTATTTTTACGAGTAACTAGGTTTCCAAAAGGTAGTGATATTGTTTTCAATTTCATATGTGAATTTAATTTTTTGGGTGCTGAGGGGGTAAAGTATTCAAAATAAGGGAATGTTCGGTTTTTTTAAAAGAAAAAAAAGTGCGTCTACATATCGTTTTAAAAAAAGGTTTAAAATCCCCTTAGGACTTTTAGCAACCCACATGTCCTCATAGTGCCCATAAAAAGGCATTAGCCAAATGAAGGACCCGGGCCCACATCCCATAAAACCCCAATCAGTTTGGACAAAATTTTTTTTGTTAATAAAATGGAGAGTCTTTTATAGTAAAGTTAATAAATCAAGAATTTTTTTTTGTGTATTAAGAAAAATGGTAGCTTTAGAAATAATTATCAGTGATTATTTCAATAGTTCACTAAGGAAATTTGTAAAAAAGTGACTGGATGTCAAAAAATACCTTACGCGTTGTTACTTAATTTTTTTTAATTTATGGCAAATTCAAAAATTTTTAAAATTTTGTGTTTTATTACATTTGTGGGTCAATTATCGGGACGAATATTTAGCTAGGGGATAGTTAAGGTGCCTTAGTACTAAGAAAGACGTAAGGGCTTTTCCATTTTATGTGTTTTTTTGGGAAACCATAAAGGAACCCGGAGAAGAGCCACTAGGAAATATAAATGGAAAAAAATCTTTAGTAATGACTTTTTTAATTTTTAAAAATGTTCTAAGGGTTTACGGGAAAATCTACCTCCCTTTAGTGATGAAGAAAATGTGTTGTCAACAGGGCTTTAAATTTTTTTTTTCACCAAGGATGGATTCTTTTTTTAATGTACTCAGTTTTTTTTAAAATTTCTGTACGCGTCCTTTATCGGGCTATGATTAGGATATTTTCATCAATTTTAAAGGGATAAGGGCATCAAAATTGAATTTGGGGTTTGGGAATGAATGTTTTTAATTCATTGAATTCGCAAAGATGAATGGGGGAATTTAAAAAAAAGCCCTTTGGATTAATTCCCCCTCCGTAATAAGTGTTTTTTAAGCTTTATATTTAAGTGTATTAAAAAAACTTCCAAATGAAAATAGTGAGCATAGTTAAATTTAAATTTTGGTAAGGAAAGGAATCCGAGGAAAATAAACTTTTCCCCGCAGGAGTTAACGAACGGTTAAAAGATTAATCGACTTTTCCTTATTAACAGATGTTCCCGAGGAATGCCTGGAGGACAGTTTTTTCCTATGACAAACTTTGCTGTTTTTGAATTTAGAGTCATTATACGTACTAATTATTAAAAACAATTTAAAACAAGCCATGACAAGGGTTTTTTGTCTTTTTAATGATTAGTACTAGTAAAAGCTCTTTCCCCAAACAGCCCAAACTTTCATAGGAAAAACTGGCTCTCTAGGCATTCCCCCTGGAACACTCTGTTAATAAGGATAAAATCTAATTTTAAACTTTTAAATTAAAAATTTAAATTTGTAAGTTTGAATGTAAAGTAAAATTAAAGTAAAGTAAATTTAAAAGAATAAAAAAACTTAGTCCAAACTGTGGGTTTCCATGGGATCGTGCCTGGGTCCTTCATTTGCTAAACCTTTTTGTCACGGAAAACCCTGGGTTGTCTAACTGTCCTAAACATTTTAAACCTTTTTATTATAACGTATGTAGACGAAATTTTTTACTCTTTAAAAATACCGACACATTCCCTTTTTTCTGAATACTTTATCTCGCCCCAAACATTAAGTTCAATAGAAATTGAGAAAAAATCACACTACCATTTTGGATATCCTAGTTTTCTCGTAAAAATAATTATCTTTCCCCCTCAGTCTAAGAAAACCACTTTTCATGCTTGGGAAATCAATATTTTTTATTTATCCCCAACCTTTTTAAAATCAAACTATTAAGACCCTACTACAAGATGCTTAGTTTCTCTTTAATTGGTTTTTTCCCTTTTATAATGAGACAAATTCCTTACTAATTTTTTCCCAAAAAAATGGTACCCCCTCAAATAATTGAAGCAACCATCTCAAAATTCCTAGATAAAAGTTCAACCCAAAAAATCGAACGAAACCCCTCCCCCTATTAGACCCACTATGATAAACTTCCATTTTCGGCCATCCCCAGTTTTCACCATTCGAAAAAAAACTCAAAGATCATTTTAAATTACTCTTCCCAATCAAAAATTTAAATTTTTTTTACTAATTCATTTACTTTAAAAACTCATTTTAAAATATAAAAATCTAACCTAAAGCCCTTATTTCAACATAATTTTCGAATTCAAATGTTTAGCGGTAACGTAGATACGTCGGCGAGACGACAAGAATCTAACCCTTAGGCTTTTTTGAGCATAAGGTGTTTTTTGCACGTATGGTCGACCCATTTCTTCACCTTTGCAATCTGCAATCCGCTCAACTCAATGATTTAGATCACCCCTTTTTCTATGAAGACTTTTTGTATCCCATCCCAAAGGCACATACCCTAGTGCACTAAATTATTAGAATCCTACACATCAACCTCTGTCCCCTGATCTTAAAACCAAGTCACTTCACACCAATACATTACTCAAAAGACTATCACTGTTTCGATGCCCGACTCCGGTTCGATCGCCCCCCAAAGCTGAAAAGTACCCCGAAACTAGTGTTCATTCAGTCCTTACCAACTCAGACAGCATTTCACACAAGGTCCGTTAAGTACAAATTATATTTTATTTTTTAGTTTGTATTTTTTTGATAATATAGGAATACTTTTTTTTTCCTTAAAAAAAACAATTTTTTTTGATTTCGTTTTTAGCATTGCAATATATAAAATTTTTTAACATTTTTTTGCCTGAAGATGCCAAGTGCCTTTTGGCAAACGGCCATAAAAACCCCGGTGGGGGTTCCTTTTAGAAATTCAAGGGATATTTAATTTTAAATAAAATTAAAAATATTAATTCAAAAAAAAAGGGGAAAAATTTTTAAAAAAAAAAAAAATAAAACGTGGGGGGAAAAAATAAAAAAATTTAAAAAAAAAAATAAAAAAAAAAATTAAATTATAAAAATAAAAAAAAAAAAAAAAAAAACGGGGAAAAAAAAAAAAACCTTTAAAAAAAAAAAAAAAATTTGGGCCCCCAAATTTTAAAACCCCCCCCCAAAAAAATTTTTAAAAACCAAAAAATTTTTTTGGAAACAAAGGGTTTTGGAAAAACCCCCTTAAACCCCCAAATTTAAATTTTCCCCCCAAAAGGGGTTTTTGGGCCTTTAAAAACCGAAAAACCCCAAAAAGGGGAAAAAAAAAATTTTAATTTTTTTTGGGGTTTAAAATTTTTTAAAAAAGGGGGTTTTTTTTTCCCAAAAAATTTTTTTTTTTTCCCCCCCCAAAAAAAAAAAATTTTGGGCCCCAAAACCCCTTTCCTTTTTGGGGGGGGAAAAAAAAATTTTGGGGGTGCCCCTTTTAAACCCAAAAAAAAAAGGGGGTTTAAACCAAATTTTTAAAAAAAAAAAAGGGGGGAAAAAAAAAAGGGGGGGGGGAAAGGGGGGGGGGGAAAAAGGGGGAGGGGGGGGAAAAAAAAAAAAGGGGGGGGGGGGGAAGGGTTTTCGAAGGGGAAGGGCCCCGGGGGAAAGGGGAAAGGGGAAAAAAAAGGGGGGGGGGGGGGAAAAAAAAAAAGGGGGGAAAAAAAAGGGGGGGGGGGAAAAAAAAGGGGGGGGGGAAAAAGGGGGGAAAAAATTTTGGGGGGGAAAAAAAAGGGAAAAAAAAATTTTTGGGGAAAAAAAAAAAAAGGGAATTTTGGGGGGTTTTTTAAAAAGGGGGGGGGTAAAAGGGGTTTTTTGGGGGGAAAAAAAGGGGAAAAAAAAAATTTTTAAAAAAAAGGGAATAAGGGTTTTAAAGGGGGAAAAAAAAAGGGGAAAGGAAAAAAAGGGGGGGGGGGGGGGAAAAAAAAAAAAAAACCCCGGGGGAAAAAAAAAAAAGAAAAGGGGGGGGGGGGATTAAAAAAAAAAAAAGGGGGGGGGGAAAAGGGGGGGGTTTTTTTTTTAAAAAAAATTTTTAAAAAAAATTTTTTTAAAAAATTTTTTTAAAAAAAAAAAGTTAAAAAAAATTAAAAAAATTTTTTTTTAAAAAAAAAATTTTTTTTTTAAAAAAATTTTTTAAAAAATTTTTTTTTTTTAAAAATTTTTTTGGGTTTAAAAATTTTCCAAAAAATCCCCCAAAAAAAAAAAAAAAATTTTAAATTTTTTAAAATTTTTTTTAATTTTTTTTTTAAAATATTATTAAAATAAAAAATTTTAATTTTGTTTTTTGTAATTATTAATAATTTAAAAATTAATTATTTTGTTTGTTTATTTTTTCTAATAATTTTTTTTATAACCTTTTCTTTCTATAAAAATTTAAAATTTTATTTTTTAATATTTTTATTTAATTCTATATAATTACATATTTAAATTTTTAATAAAAATTAAAAAATTTTTTATTTTTTAATTTTATATATTTTAATATTTTAATTTTTTTTTCCATTTTTTTAAAATATTATATCCATATTTTTATTTTATTATTTAAGTAAAAATTTTTCTATATTTCTTTAAAATCTAGTTAAATTTTTTATTTTTAAAAATTTATTAATCCCAAAAAAATTTAATTTATATTTTTAAATTTAAAATTAATATAATAAAAATTAACTTATTAGTATTTAAAAATCTTATTTTTTTTATAATTAAATTTTAAATTTTTCAAAAATTATTAATTTAAAATATCAATTTATATATATATATATATTATAATTATAATATATTTTTATATTTTATATATATATTATATATATTATTATATTTTATTTTAAAATTTTAAAATTATAATATTATATATATATAATTAATATAAATAATTAAAATAAAATTTAAAAAAATTTTAAATTTTAACTAATAAATTTTATTTCCCCTTTGGGGAATAAAAAGTAGCTTTCCGAAGGGGAGAAAAATTTAGACTTTAAAATTTAATAATTTTATTTTCAAGTTTTCGAAATTTTTAAATCCAAACTCTTCCGATAAATTTTAGAACGGGGTTTTTTTTTTAATTCTTGAAATTCCCCCGATGGCATCAAATTTTTAAATCTACTGGCGACTTTACTGTAAGGGGATTAGGGCCCCCGGTTTTATTTTTTTATTTGTTATTTTCCCTAATATCGGAGGGGTTTGGACCTTCCCTTGTCAAAAAAAGCCCCCCAACCTTTTGGAAACCCCCTTTTGGGAAAATTTTGAATTGGAAAAAAATTTAAATTTTTAAACATAATTTTTTTTTTGGGGCTTTACTCCTCTCTAAAACATATTTCATTTACCTCTATAATTCAAAAATTTTCTTCTTGCACTTGCAATTTATCTCAAAAACATTCACTTGAATTTATGTATTTACATCCTCAAAAACCCACGATTAATTTTCCAGCGTATACAAGATTGAAACTTGTTACTGGACTTACTCATCAAGGATAATGGGGAGTACCTATATGTGTAGAATTACTCGCAAAAAGGGAAAATCAAACACGCTTCCATGGTTCCGGTTGCCGGCAGATGTTCCCCCCCGGTCGCCCCCATTCCGCGGGAAACCCAAATTATCGGACGAGACACTCCCCGCGAATACCTCCCTCATGGGACTCTCGGTTCTCTCGCCCCTTCCGCGGGGCGCCTCTTGAGGGGGGGCTATGTGGTAGCCTGCAAAGCCATGCCCGTCGAGGAAGGGAAAACCCGGTGTTTGGGGGGGGAGGAATAAAGAATATGAAAAAGAAAGAAGGAGAGGGAAAAAAATGTTAGCTAAGAAATACGTATATTGGAGACAAAAAACACATTTTCGCACCAGTATCGAGGGACATAGATTTAAAAATGACCGCAACAAATTTCATTACCACTCATGACTCTTCGCGGTGGGGAAAAATATTTATGTTAAATAGGTCTCACTCTACCTACGTCGGGGGTTTTTTTAGACGTCTACCATGAGTAAATTTTGAAATTGTAAAACCACGCCCCATAGAGGTGTGGGTAGATGGATACCGATGAAAATTGGGAAAGAAATTAGAAGTCTAAAGGAACAAATAAAGTTGGGCACTCACAAAATTTTAAGATAGGGTTATATTAGATCAAAGAAGGAAGATCATTATTATTTTTTTAACCATACCCAAAATGGGAGCCTTTCCCTAAGTAATAAGAACATAAAAAACAAGGAAGCACAAGAGGCCGCGAGGCCTACTGTGGTTTCCTTCCCCCCTAAAACTACCTACATCCCCTTTTTCCCCCTCCATGAACCTATCCAGCCCCTCTTTAAAGCTTCCAATGATCCGCCTAACTACCTTCTCTAGACCATTTCATTTATTCACCACCCTATTTTTGAACCATTTTTTCCTATTTCCTTTCTAAATCTACGCTTTTCCAGCTTGAATCCGTTACTTCTTGTTCTACCCTGGTTAAAAGCCGTAAGAACTTTTCCTACCTCTCCTTTATTAAATCCCTTTATCCACTTAAAAACTTCTATCAGATCGTCCCTTACTCTGCGTCTCTCGAGTGAGTGTAATTTTAATAACTTCAATCTCTTCTCATAAGTAAAGTTAAGCATCCCTTGTATCATTTTGGTCATCCTTCTCTGCACTGTTTTCTAACAAGGCTATATCCATCCTGTAATATGGAGACCAAAACTGAACCGCATAGTCTAAGTGAGGCCTGACTAGAGCCAGATAAAGCTTTAGAATAACTTCCGCACTTCTACTTTTAACCCTTTTGGTAATGAATCCTAATACTCTATTAGCTCTATTTTTGGCCTCAATACATTGTTTCCTAGGTCGGAGGTCTGGGCTCACCCTCACTCCAAGATCTTTTTCACCTTCTGATCTTTTCAGCGATACATTGCTTATGGTGTATCTATTAGCAGGGTTTTTTCTACCAACATTCATAACGCTGCACTTATCAATATTAAATTCCATCTGCCATCTGACTGCCCACTCGTTAAGTTTATCTAAGTCTCCCTGCAATATTTTACATCAGACTATGATCCAATAATCCTACCTACCTTAGTATCATCAGCAAACTTGCTGATATCACTGCTAATCCCACTATCCAAATCGTTGAATACTTAAGGTTATCTGACTCCCGGTATCTCTCAAGCTCGGTGACTGGTTCATCAAGACATCTATGTAAGTAGATGTCTTGGTTGTTGTAAGGCAGTGAGTGGTAGGAATTATTCGTGTGTAACGCAGCCGATATATTATATTGTCTAGGATGTTTTGTGATGTTAGGGAGTGTTAATGCATGCGTAACGCAGCTTTTATATTAGTGATGAAATGTAGAGCGTATTAAACTTGCGTAACGCAGCCTTTGTATTATGAGATTTGTGAAGGTAGGGAATACCAATGTTGGGAATATCTCTCTCTCTCTCTCTCTCTCTCTCTCTCTCTCTCTCTCTCTCTCTCTCCTCTCTCTCTCTCTCTCTCTCTCTCTCTCTCTCTCTCTCTCTCTCTCTCCTCTCTCTCTCTTCTCTCTCTCTCTATATATATATATATATATATATTTCCTTATACATATATATATATATATATATTTCCTTATACATATATACATATATATATATATATATATATATATATAATATATATATATATATATATATATAATAATATATATATATATAATATATATATATATATATATATTATATATATATATATATATATATATATATAATATATATATATATATATATATATATATATATATATTATATATATATATATTGTTGCGACCGTTCCCTCCTCGACCACCACCATCTCTTCACCTCGCTGGCAACAACCTGGCAACAACCATGGACATACTTGTTTCACTCCAAACAACCTCCCACTGAATAACTTCGATATAAGTGATCGAGGTTTCGAATCAAACTCGCCACAGTCTATTCGGACATTCAGAGTCTCGGAAGGGCGGCTCGGAACTCCTCCAGTAAGGCGAGTGCTAGCTGACGAGGCGGCCTCACGAGATTATCCTAGTCAGTTCCAACTCAGGACTCAACCAACCACGACTACCTCCGTGTTCCTGCTGACACATCAGTCGTGGATAACCAGTCACCGAGCTTGAGAGATACCGGGAGTCAGACAACCTTAGGTATTCCCATTATTTGTTTTTCCCCCTCTGTTCGTTAGGTTTAATATTAAGTTCTTATTTTGTGTAACGTGTGTCATATTGTTGTGTATATTTTCTGTGGCCCATATGTTATTTAGTTTAATTTTGTTATAAGTGTATTTTTATTATTGTGAGTTAAGGTTTAATGGGGCGTTCATCGATGTTATGGCCCAAAACTATAGTTTTCTTAAAACTCCCATCAGAGAAAGCTGTTGCCTAGAGGAAAATGTGGACATACTATTATAATTATCAGATCATCACAAAACTTCTTTAAAGACCCATTTAAAGACCCCCACCCCCCCGCGCGGAATATAATGTCGCCTCCGTGGTGCAGTGGCTGGCGTGCCTGGCTACGAATCTGCTGGCCCTGGTTCGATCCCGGGCCAGGGCAAGTCGGTGACCAGCCTACCCAGCTGTTCTTACTTCCTTTCGGGGTTGATAAATGGGTACCTGGGGTAACCTGGGGAAGGTAACTGTGGTAACCCGGGGGTCACACTAGCCCTGTATCCCGGGGTAACGGGTTCTCACCCACCACAGGCTCTAAGGGCTAATGCCACGGAGATGAGCACCGCAGGCCACGCGCAGCTTAGCGTATGCTCCCATCTTTACCTACCCGTGCGGAATGTGGCCTGTTGCCACAACGGGAGCGCGAGTTTTCTGTGCACCCCATGGCATGGCATGGGACCATGGTCATGGCATGGCCCTCCGTAGTAATATAAACACCATCGAGACTGTGATGAGGAAAGCAATATGGGCAAGCTCTCTCCACCTCAGCGCCAAGGAAAACAATGAGCACGCTCTCTGCCCCAAGGGAGAAGCCAAGCCTTCCTGGTGCTGGGTGAAGCGGGCAGAAGCCAAGGAGGAACCTGCACCACACAGCAAGAAGCAGCTCTACCTTGCAAAGCTACCACAGGAGAAGCTGACCTCAAGTCTGTTTATCGGGACCTGACAAACCCTGCCCTCCTTCACAGGTGCCTGAAAGGGAGAACATAAAATCCAAACGAAAGCCTCCACGCCAAGGTTTGGAGAAAAGTCTCCAAGGATAAGTTTGCAGGGCTGCACAGGACCATCTTAGTGACTCAAGCCACAGCCCTTGAACACAATTTTGGCCACAGAGACTCTTCCTTCCTCTGCTACCTGGGTTTTCCCAACTCGCCTCACCTCATCGCTGCCCTTCGAAGGAAGGACTTGAAGAGGAAGTCAACATCTTCAGCGAAGAAGAGGAAGACAAAGAAAGTTTGAAAAAAGCAACACAAATAAACTTTAAATAAATAAAAAAAAAATTTGACAAAAACTTTAACTGCTCATAACTTTTTCCCTCATTAGTGGTGAATATTTTATATAACCTCTAAAAGGGTTTGACTTATTCCCTAGATGATTGCAGCATTTGACAGAAGCATGCAATAGGCAGTTTTGGGAGTATGTTCATCGCTCCAAAATGCACGCGGCATTAATAACTAAAAAAATCTATGGTAAAATTCAGTACGACATGAAAAGAATTGCTCAAAATCCAATTTCACTGCAACAGCTAAAATCATATTTACAAATGTAGAGGAGTGATTGTGTTATCGAGTGGTATAAAGCAAATTGACATATGATAATTTATGAGGAAGAAAACAGAAATTAAAGTTTACAAAAAAACGCCCAATTTTTTATTTCTTATTTTTTTTAAATAACAATGCTATCGTCTTCAAACTTGGCTAGGAATACTGCATAATAATGTAGTTTATCATGTAAAAATCTCGGGGATCTGAGCCATATTTCAAGTTAAACTGAACGACTCCTTTAAATGTTAACAATATTGGACTACATTAAATAATATTTATAACTATTATTTTCATCTTTTAGAACCTAACATTTATGGCGACCGTGACAGGACATACCACAGCCAACTAAGCTCATTCAACCCTATTTTGATTGATCATTATATTATTTTAAGTAATTATTACTATTTGAAAGTGCTTAGGTAATTCTGACTTAACTCTCATCCTCGTCTTAACTATTCACTATCCTTGTTTAACGTTGGCAGACGTTCAATGAGTATCTTACCATTATTTGCGGATGATTTACCGTACTTAGTACACCAGTTTTTGTGTCATCGTTCGATTTTTCGAGTAGGAGAAAGATTGGCATCCTCGACCGTGCATTGTCTTCGGGACACTCATTTTTCTTAGTGTTTTATCTGCGCAACTCGTTGACAAGTGTTAACGCTTATCTCGGGTCCCAGTTTGGAATCCCGCTTAAAGCGTTTTTTGGCCTGTTAGCGCCTCGTCACAATCAAGCAGAAAACACTCTTGTGAGAGTTCAACTTGGTTCTTTGTGTAATTTATAACTTTTTCGGAGCTGTTAATTGCGCGTCCTGCCACATTCAATTTGTCCCTAACCAGGTTCACTCTTACACTCTTCCACATCATTTTTGGCGAGATTTTCAATCATAACTAACTTGTTCAGTCTCGAAAAATTCGTTGAGAATCCTAACTGCGAACAACTTCAAAATATTAGGAAGGCAGATTGGCTCATAATAGCAGAGCACTATGGTATTTCACTCACAGAATATGCGTAAGGAGGTAATGAAAAATATCTTAGTTGAAAGATTAGTGGAACCAAAGTCTTGACCGAACAGGCCACGATGGCATTAACCCCAGCTGGCTTTCCACTGAGCCCTCTTAATGAGAGTATGAAATGGGCCCATATAAACAAAAATTACTTAAGTATAAGGAGGACTTATACTTAGTTCTTGTGCTGGAGTACTTTACTGAGCAAACTGGTTAAGTGTATCTTCCAGTTATGCTCAGCGCTCGCTAAGTAAAGAATTTAAAGAAAAACTTAAGTAATCATCAAAGTATGAAAACAGGAAATTTGCAAAAGAGAGGAACTTTTAAATAAGAATAATTGTCAGTGTTACCGTATATATGGTTGAAGTTAATATGTTAACAACGTAAATGGAAGGTAATATGACTTTGTGATGCAAGATATAGACCAAATGTGATATTCAGAGGGCAAATTAGGATTTTTGTTTCGGACCGGCAACTGCAGGGTGGCGCCACATTTGTTTGTACTTGGCAGTACATCCCGTGCAAGGATATTATATATCTTTCTAATATCCTTGATCCCGTGTACGCAGGACTGAAAGTTTTTAAAGGACCCCTTTAGTGGGGTCATTTCATATCCTGTCAACGGCATTCATCAAATGCTTAGCTTACCCTACTGGGTGGCTATCATATTTTGCCTCTAAACAAGTGATATATATGATTACCACCAAACATTTCTATGCGAAAGTACTGATGGATTTCAATAGTATACCAATAATACACGGTGATTTGTAGATACAGTTGTCCCTTTGGGTATCTGTATAAAGGCATAAGGCAGGAATGTATACAGGAATACAAATGGGCAAAAAAATTGGACTTGTAGCTGCTTTAGATAAATGCATTTAAAAACACACTAAATGGTGGGTATAATTTCGATATTGAGCACTAAAAGCTAAAAAATTTACTAACATAGCTGAATGTTATTTCAGCCAGAACGGTTAGGTTGGTTACAAATAAGAGTAACGAGAGGGAACGTGCTCGTTTTCTATACATTTTGATGTGTTAAGAATGATGGTAACATTAAAAATCGTCCGAAATGCCTCATTTTGCATTTATCCACCTCCCTAACAATCCTAGGGACCCGTCGGGAATGCGGGCGGGGAAGTGGAAAGGAGTTTTTTATCGAGTAGTAGGTTATGTGGATGACTTAAAATATATCCGGTAAAAACTCTATAGGATGATATAAGGCTGAAAATACATTAAAAATATATAATTGATAGTGTACGGGAATTACCTACTTATTTGTGTAAAAATCTCTCGTTACATCTTTACAATGGTAAAACTGCTGCAATTAATACAATACATGGACGAGTTGTAATTGTATACATCCGACGATTTTTAATGTGACTATCATTCTTAATACATAAAAATACATGGGAAAAGAGCACTTCTAACCTCATACTCAATTCCTGGTTGGAAGTATCAATTAACAAAATAGTACTAACCTAACCTCACTATAACCTAACCTACCATTGCCAATAATCTCCATGCGAGATCTAAAGGCGGGAAAGGACTCAAAAATGTTACCAGGGTTAGGTTAAGTATTTTGAGGTTAGGTTAGTATTTTCTTTTTGGGGGGGGTGCTCGCTAAGAGGTTATTGGTTAGATTAGGTTATAGCGATTAACTTTTTTTTTATAGTTCCAAGGGGGAGTCGTTTAGGCTGGTTGGGGGGTATCTCTCCCCCACTTCATAATTACGTTTTAGAGGTATGTGAAGGTCTGGAGAGGAAGAAAAACACTAATAAGGGCGGGATAGGACTCTATAATTTTACCAGATTCAATCAATACACACAAAAAAAATTCAGGTAAACAAAGACTCGACCTAGAAATCAGTGGTGTCCAATAACGAAAATGTACCAAATAGGTAATATAATGACTTGTGACGGTATATGTGCAGTTTAAAACAATATATGATTGGTGGTTTTAAATCTAAACGTTTCGTTCTCATCATAAGGAATATTTCTAACCTGTACTACCGCTGTCGGAAATTAAAAAGGCTAATATTTAGGTTAGGTTTGGTTAGGTTAGTTAGAGAGTTAGGTTAGGTTGTTAGAAAGTTATGTTAGGTTAGTTTGATGGTTTGATTAGGTTAATATTTGATGTTTTTATAAATGGAGTGTTTTTTCCCGTTAAAACGTCTAAAAAGTTTATTAGTAGAAATTTGTCTTCACTTTTTCGAATTGCAAAACACTCACTTTTTTTAGGCTTGTACAGTAAAAAAAATTATCTCCATTAGGAAAGCATCACATATTTAGCTCAAAAAATCAAAATTGTCTTTAAAAACTTGCAAGTCATAAACTACACTTTTTCCGAAACTGTATATTTTCCCGAAGCTGCATATTTTCCCGAAACTGCATATTTTCCCGAAACTGCATATTTTCCCGAAACTGCATATTTTCCCGAAACTGCATATTTTCCCGAAACTGCATATTTTCCCGAAACTGCATATTTTCCCGAAACTGCATATTTTCCCGAAACTGAATATTTTCCCGCAACAGCATATTTTCCCGAAACTGCATATTTTCCCGAAACTGCATATTTTCCCGAAACTGCATATTTTCCCGAAACTGCATATTATTCCTTCGCGATCCAGCCTGAACCTTTTAATAAGGTCAGCATCATCATACATATCCATAACGTCTTTCTAGGCCTGTACATTTTTGGCCTCGGAGGGATTCTTCCTTGTTGTTGTGCGTCCATCTTGGCCTAGTGAAGACTTGAGTGCTGGAGAAAAGACTTGAGCATGCCCTCAAGGACACTTAATTTGGTGCCTCTTAAGCATACTTAAATCCGATAAGCATTTTGGGTTGAATGACTTAAGCATTCTCTTAATATTTAAGTGTAAGATGAACAAATTTTCGTCTGCTAAGTACGCTTAACAATACTAAGTATTATGGTTTATCTGGGCCCAGGCCCTCAGCCATCTGATGAAACACTTGAGGCAGAAAAGTCGCTTCAGCTAGAAAGCTCAAATTAGAATATCAACTTAAATAGTAGAAGGAGAAAGAGAATATCGAAGAGAAGATCGAAGAGGAGAAAGAGAAAGAGAGGTGAGACAAATGCAGCAAGAATCAGAATGGCCGAATTAGCAGCGGAGGAGAGAAAAATTCAGGCCGAACTGGAGATGAGACTTTTGCAAAGCTCAGAAAATAACAGTCAAATCAATGTAGAACGAGTAGCAGCAAAATTTAGACCAGGAGAGGCAAGTCACTTTTGCCTTCCTTTGTTGAAGATGATGTCGATAGCTACTTTATGACTTTCGAGCGCATGGCAGGGAAGCACGAGTGGCCTCAGGAGTATTGGATTACCATCCTAGTACCCAAACTCACCGGTAAAGCTCATAAGGTTTTCACTTCTTTGGACCATCCGGACGATTATGACAGGGTAAAACAGTGTATTCTTGATGCTTACGCAATTACCCGGATGGTTATAGGCAGCAATTTAGGAACCTCAAGAAGGGCTTTACCCAAACATACTCAGAATTTGCTCAAGAACTTCTTCGAACATTCAAAAAGTGGCTCGGAGCTACGGAGACAAAGACCACGGGAGATCTCACTAATATAATGGTTCTGGAGCAGTTCAAGTCGAGGTTGCCATTCTTCATCCTAAGACATATAGACGAAGAGAGGGAGAAAGACTTGGGGATTGCAGCAGGATTGTCTGATGCCCATAACCTTTTGATTCAATCACTCAATCTCGGGGATCGTGGTTATAAACATAAAGTAAGTATCATCCTCTGAAGGTTACTGAGAGAAAAAGTCTATAAGCAGAGGACAGGAACTGGTAAAAACTATCCCGAGTCTGAGCTTTTTTGCAGTTAGTGCTGTCACGGTCGGTGACACGAGGTCGCCACCCCAGGCCATGCCCCAGGGACACGTGGGTCTAATTAAGTTAATTCAGGATATTCAAAACAAGATCAACATATGAAATCCTTATATAATTAACACGCTTAACTCCAATTCCTTGGTACAACAACAGATAAACACTTGAATACACGTCACAGAAGATTCACAGATAAGATACCACGCGCAGCGTTGCCAAAATCCACTCTCACTTTCCCTCTCTCTCTAACCTCCAGCCTCTAACACCACACAAAGAGCGCTTCTACTGAGCCTCTACACACAAATACCTTAAGAGCACTTCTAACTGAGCCTCTACACATAACACACGCTTCTACTGAACGTTAATATACAACACAACGCTTCAACTGAACGTTACCATCGCAAAAAGAGCACTTCTACTGAGTCTCTATACATAACACACAACGCTTCTACTGAACGTTAATCATAACCACAAAAAGAGCGCTTCCACTGAGCCTCATCTTAGCCACACACCATACTTCCCTCCTACTCTCACTTTCCGTAAATACAGCCAACTCGACATCGGTGAACCAATAATGCAGAAAAACAGCTTCACAAAAATACTTACAATACTTCTCATATCAAGGGTTGGAAGGAGGACTCATACAGCCTCCCACGTGGTGCCCACGCCCGACACAGCGGCTCCTTAAACAACACTATACGAGTGGAATGCTTGGAGTGGAGGACGAGGCGAGGTCACGACCTCTTTTATATGGGTGACCTATCTAGCTGCGTGTGGCAACCCCTCGTCACCCCATGCTTCCTACCAAAAAGGGGCCAAGCTACGCTCTGCCCCAGCCATCTTGACCGTCTCAACAAATACGCGGGAAATATGAATTTTCGTCACAGTGCAAAATCTCAGGATATGTAATTCAGAATTGTAACCACCCAAAGTGTCGAACAGCCAAGACAGATCCAAGCCAAACACAAACAAGACCTGTTGCTACCACCAATACTGATATGAAAACACAAGTTATTTTCCCCCTTTAAGACACAAGGGAAAGTGGGCTCTTACACCACAGTCTCTCTCATACCCTATCACGATTCTCCGTGATACGGGGGCTGCAAAGTCCGTGCTGAATATAAAGACTATTCCCAACATCGCTAAAGCTTATACAGTAGTGTTCTCCTGTATAAGCTTTAGCGATGTTCTCAATAGCGAGTGTCGTTCTCGCTAGTTTGAACTCCCAGGTATCTTACCCCTTAGCTAAAGTACACCTGGAATCTCCCATTTTTTTCGGGAATAGTCGAACTAGCAATTGCTAAGAGCCTTTCCCTATTTCTGATGTTCACTTGTTATTGGGAAATGACATTGCAGGCTCTCAAGTTGTCCCAACACCTAAAGTAGTTAACAATCCCGTCATTCCACTGTTAGAAGAAAAGAAGATCCTGATGTTTTTCCTATTTGTGTAGTAACAAGGGCTCAAGCCACTTATGGTAAAATTTCATCCACCCCAAAACACCTCTGGACCTTCAAAAAATTTATATGATTCAGTGATTTCAAAGAAGACTTCATAAAAGCACAAAGCCAGATTCATCCTTAACGTCTGGCAGGCATTCGGTGTCAGATGAGAAGATAAGTATAATCATACCAATTCCTGTGACGTTAGAGCCATTCGAGAAAGTGGTGATTGACTGTGTAGATCCGCTGCCTAAGACAAAAAAGGGCACGAGTATATGTTACAATAACACTGGGGAACAAATTTTTGTTGAGTTAGGTCTGACACTTGTTATTAAGTAATTTTTGGGTGCTGAATCCAAAACTGATCTCAGTTTTTTCTCTATCACGTCAAGTTTTTGAACTCTAGGATTTTCGTTTTCTTAAAAAATATGAAAAATACTGTACATAACAGTAACAGTGCTTATTTTATAAAAAGTTGCAAATGTTAACATACAATGAAAAATGAAAGAAATAGGCATGAATAGAATGTTTATTTAACATTATCATGTTTTTAGAAAGGATAAGCTATAATTGTGTGCAGGTTAAGGTAAAAATTTACGTTTGTAGCTTTGTCTGGAGTGTTCAACTTGAGGACTATCGCGTTTGATGCTCCAACAATAGTCAGCCATCATATGCACATCCCATCTAACCTGGTAACGTTCTTCCATAACCTTCAAATCTTGGTGAAATCGTTCACCTTGCTCGTCGCTAGCAGCACAAGATTTTCCGGAAAGTTGGCAAGATGGCTATGCAAAAAATTTACTTTAATACTCATGTTGCAACCAAGCGCTTTGTAGCTCTCCAATAGTTCTGAACAATTTCTGTGTAATTACTTGCACGTGTATTTCCAAGAAGTTCTTGACGACGTCTTTGAATGATAGCCAAGCATTCTTTTCAAGGTCTGACATAGTACCGTTGAAATGTTCATCTTTGATGAGCTGTCGATTTGTGGACCATCAAACACACCGGCCTTGATTTTTCAATTGACAGTCCAGGAAATGCAAGATGATGTACTTCAAACAGTCGCCATCAGTTGACAATGCTTTTACAAATTGTTTCATGAGACCTAGTTTTATGTGCAGAGGTGGGAATATTATTTTCTTCCTGTCAACAAGTGGCTCATGTACAATGTTAGGATCTCCAGGTTTAAGATCAGATCTCGGAGGCCAATTCGTCTGAACCCAATGCTTCTCTCGAGCTCTGCTATCCCACATACAGAGAAAGCAGGGATACTTTGTGTATCCACATTGTTGACCAAGAAGGAAGGACACCATTTTAAGGTCAACACAGATGATCCAATTGTGTTTGTCATATTGCAATAACTCAATGACTCTCTTTACATCTCCATATTCTTCACGAAGACAGACCGAATGCCCAATAGGGACTGCGCCAAACAAATTGCCATTGTGTAGAAGGCCACACCTCAAGCTCCGCTTTGAGCTATCAATAAACAATCGCCATTCATTTGGATTGTAGATTGAAAGCCCTAATTCCTTCAGTAAACCAGGAATGTTATGGCAAAACACAAAACCGCTGGCACTTCGAAAGTACTGCAGAAATTAACTTTCTCTGGTTCGAAAGTATGATACCTTCACTCCTTGTTCAAGTATGTTTTTCTCGTTCAGTCTTGATGCTAGTATTTCTGAATCTTTTTTGGATAGGCCCAAATCACGTGCTAAATCATTCAACTCGTGCTGATCAAATCCCCTACGAACTGAATCCTCGTGAATGTCAAAATCTGCATCATTGCTGTCACTGCGTTCTTCAACATCATTCAGATCTTCTAGAGGAGGTAGTTGTTCGAAAACTGGCACTGGAATCTCAGCTGAATGAGGCATTGGTCTTATAGCTGACGGACACAAGTGGAATTTTGCTTATCTGGAGGGTAAGCTGTGGAGAAAAAACTTGACGTGCTAGAAAAAAACTGACTACAGATTTGGAATCAGAATGCCAATTTTAGTCTAAATAAGCTCAAAATCTAACTCAACAATTTTTTTTCTTCAAATTGTTCCCCAGTGTAATGGACCCACTACTAATATCCAGAAGCTATTCCTATAAAGAATATTTCGGCCAAAACCATTGTAAAACAATTGCTTCATTATTGTGCCGAGTGTATATCAAACACCAGTATCCCGTAGCACATTTATTCATCCAAATCGCTTCGATCTGCAAGCATATGGTATGGACTAACAAGTTGATCAATGATTCGTTTCATGAGCGGCATATTCCCAAACAACCTAAAATCAGCTAAAATCATCCCTATTCATAAAGGTGGAGATAAACTACAGTCACATAACTACCGCCCAATATCAGTATTATCTACTTTAAGTAAAATAATAGAAAGTGATGTACGAGAGACTATACAATTCTTAGACACTAATAAAATATAATATATCAAATAACCAGTTTGGCTTCCGCAAAAATTTCTCGCCACAAGCAGCGATTGTTAGTCATGAACGATATCTTGATTGAAAATGAAAAAGGTAAATTTACAATGGCAGTATTCCTAAATTTAACAAAAGCCTTTGATACAATAAAACTATTCAATATTACTTTAAAAAACTTGAATTCTATGGTATAAGAAACAGGACACGGAATTGGTTTCGAAGTTATCTATCAGGGAGATAATAGTTTACTGAAATTAACGGTGTAAAATCATCAAATGTTCTGGTATCAATGGGAGCTCCTCAGGGCTCTACCCTTGGACCTTTTGTTTCTTTTATTTATTAATGACATCACCAGTTCTTCGTCACTCATGAATTTTATACTATTCGCTGATGACACAACTATTTACTATTCTGAGCCTGATTTACACACCCTTGAGAATGTGTTAATCATGAACTAAATAATGTAGCTTATCGGTTGTTAGCTGACAGACTTTCAATTAATATTAGAACATAAGAACATAAGAAAATAAGGAAGCTACAAGATGCCGTGATACCTACACCAGTAGTTTCTGTTACTTAACTCTACCTATATCCACCTCTCTTCCCCATCCATGAATTTATCCAGACTCCTTTTAAAGACCCTAATAGACTCCGCATTGCCCACCTGACGACTGTTTCCATTCCAATCATTCACCACTCTATTTGTGAACCAGTTTCTCCCAATTTACAATTTAAATCAACGCTTTTCCAGCTTGAATCCGTTACTTCGTGTTCTACCCTGCTTACTAGCCGTAAGAACTTTTCCTACATCGCCTTTACTGTATCCTTTTATCCACTTAAAAACTTCTATCAGATCGCCGCATACTCTACGCCTCTCGAGTGAGTTATACATTTATTAAGTTAGATAGCTCCAATCTCTTCTCATAACTAAAGTTACGCATCTCATAAATCATTTTGGTCATCCTTCTCTAGACTGATTCTAACAAGGCTATATCCATCCTGTAATACGGATACCAAACTGAACCGCATAGTCTAGGTGAGGTCTGACTAGTGCCAAATAAAGCTTTATAATAACCTCAGCACTTCTACATTTAACATTCCTGGTAATAATTCCTAACACCCTGTTAGCTCGATTTCTAGTCTCAATACATTGATTCCTAGGACGGAGGTCTGAGCTTACTCGCACTCCCAGATCTTTCTCACCTTCTGATCTTTTCAGCGATACATTGCGTATGGTGTACCTATTACCAGGATTTTTCCTACCAACATTCATTACGCTACACTTATCAATATCAAATTCCATCTGCCATCTATCTGCCCACTCATTTAATCTATCTAAGTTTCTTTGCAAAATATTTACATCAGACTGTTATCTAATAATCTTACCTACATTAGTATCATCCGCAAACTTGTTGATATCACTACTAATCCCACTATCTAAGTCGTTGATGTAAATCAAAAATAGTAATGGACCCAAAACAGACCCTTGTGGAATCCCACTTGTTACCTGCCCCCATTCAAATTTAGATTAATTAATTGTACCCCTTTGTTGCCTATTACTTAGCCAAGATCTAATCCAAAGAAAGAACCTTCCCATCTATTCCATGAGCCTTAACCTTTTTTAAGTCTACCGTGTGGCACCTTGTCGAATGACTTACTAAAGTCCAGGTATACTATTTCATAATCCTCATCATTATCTGCTGTGTCATAAACCTTCCTATAAAAGCTCAATAAATTAGTGAGACATGATTTACCTTTGGTGAACCCATGTTGTGAATCACTTACCAAAACTATGCTTTCTAGATGCTCACTAATTTTTTTTGGGCAATAACAATTCCAATAATTTACCTACCACTTACGTCAGGCTAACGGGTCGATAATTTGACATTAATCCTCTATCTCCCTTCTTAAAAAATGGGAACTACATCTCCCTTCCTCCACTTTTAACGGCACTACCCCTATATCAATCGATTTCCTAAAAATATCCCACTAACGACTCACTACAACCACCTCTTTGCATTTTTTTAATACTCTGGGATAAACTTCATCTGGTCCTGGTGACTTAAATTCTTCATTCTGTCTATACCTTTTTTTAAACCATTTCCCTATTTATCACAATATCGTTGTGTTTCTCATCATCCTCATATTAACAAACTCATTTAATTATACTTGCAGGGAAATACAAATATCACCATTACACCTCAGTAAAAATTGGGAGCTGTGATATTCAAATAAGTACTTCAACAACATTTTTAGGAATTATGATTTATGAAATTATTATGGAAGGAACTGTGAACTATATTTATAGTAAAATTTCGATCGGTCGTTAGACATTGCATATAATATATATATATATATTATATATATTATATATATATATTTTATATATATATAAAATATATATATATATATTTTATATATATATATAAACATCTGTTTTAAAAAACATTTAAACATCTTGTATTACAGCTTAATATATCCATAATCCATACCTACATATTTTTAATCTTATTTGGGTTCAGGTTTAATAAATATATCAAGCCACCATTATTGCTACAAAAAAGGGTTATTAGGATGATTTCAGGAGTAAGAAGTTACAATCACCCCAGACAACTTATTCGTTGAACATGGTATATTAAAAGTTCAGGATATCCTTAACAGAACTGTTAAAATCTGCATATCTTTAGCTAAGAAACTCCCACGGACATAGATTTTGTTAGAATATCTAATGTACACAATTTTAATTTAAAGAACAAAAACTTGTTAAGACCTCCACGGACCACGATCAGAAGCCAGAAGGAGATTTGCAACATGCAGGCTGTCCCTTTAATGGAATAAACGCCGGAGTATCTCATGAATGCAAACAACAGTGTATCTTTTTTAAAATCAAAGCTAAAAGTACCTTCTAAACGCACATAACAATTGAGTTAATGTGTAATATCATGAGTAATAATTATGTTTGCAATGAGTAATATGAGCAAATGAGTAATATGATTTTACATTGTATATGTTTTACTGCAGTCTTAGTAATATTTAATATACATTTAAAAGTATATGTTTTTTATTTTTCTTCTGTGGTAATATGTATACGTGTATGTGGTGTATATGTATTTTGTGTGTGTTATGTAATTATATATATATATGTGTATATGTGTTGTATTAGGGTGCCAATAGCGCATAGACGTAATTTTTCAAAGTCAATTTTTTCACGTACTTTTTGGGTATTCTGCTTTTTTACTTAGAAACTGTCGTGTGCAAAGTTTCAGGCTAATCGGTTGATATTTAGAGGGGCGGATCGATCTTGAAAAATTTCCTCTTTTCGCCCTCAGGTCATGACCACGAAAAGCAAACTGAAATTTGCTCTTGGCATAGTGTTCACTATCAAGGAGCAAAAATTCCCACCGTGGAGACGTTTTACGACGATTTTTCTACGACCAAGGAAAGAAGAAGACGGTGCAGCAAGTGCAGCTGGGCTGCAAAGGAGGTCCTCGACTT
>JACEEZ010010202.1:0-21739 GCA_016584305.1 Chionoecetes opilio | reverse complement strand
TTTGGGGGGGGGTTTTTTAAAAATTTTTTTGTCCTTATGTTTTTTTTTTTTAAATTTAGAATGTTTGTATTGTTTTTTATTTGCGTTGACTTAGTTATTCGTCCCTTCCTTTCTTTCCCCTCCTTTCCTTTTTCCTTTCTTTCTTCTTCTCTTTTCTTCCTTTCTTTTCCTTCTCTTCTTCTCTTCTTTCTCTTTTCCTCTTTTTCTTTTTCTCCTTTCCTTTTTCTTTTCTTCTTCTTTCTTCTTTTTTTTCTTCTCTCTCCCCTTCTTTTTTCTTTTTCTTTCTCATAATCTTCCCTTTTTATTTTTACCAAAATACTTTTTAATTCTTTTTTTGCTTTATGGTTCCTCTGTTTTCCTTTTTTTTTATTATTATTTTTTTTTTTTTATTTTTTTTTTTTTTTTTTTTTTTTTTTTTTTTTTCCCTTTTTGCCCCTTTTCCGGGTGGGTGTTTTGGGGTTCTTATTTGGTGTGTTTTTCCCTCTCCTTGTGGCCAGCCGGGTTTTTTCCTTTGTGGGTTTTCCTTCCCCTTTTCCCTTTGGGCCCTTTTTTTTCTTTTTTTTTCCTTTTTTATTTTTTTTTATATTATTTTTTTTATTTTTTTTTTTTTTTTTATTCTTTATTATATATTTTTTTTTTTTTTTATTTTTTTTTTATTTTATATTTTATTATTTTTTTTTTATAAAATTTTGCTAAATTTTTCATTCCATTTTCCCAATTTTCTTTGCTTTCCTTTTGTACACTTGGTTTTTCTCTTTCTTCTGTGAATTCTTGGCCTTTCTAAAATTCTTCCTCCTTTTCTTTTGCTTTTTGGTATAAATTTCCGGTAAAATTTTTTTCTTAAAAACCAATGTTTCTTGTCTTTCTTTGTTTTTTTCCCTTTCTTTTCATTAAATTTTTTTTTTTCCCTCTTATTCCTTTCCCCCTCCTTTCTTCTATGTTTTTTTACTTGGTAATCTGGGTTTAATTTTCTGTGGGGTTTATGATTTTTTTTGTGTCCCTTTTTTTTTTCTTTTTTTCCTATTTATTTGGGGGCTTTCTTTTTTTTTTCTTTTTTTTTCCAAGGGTTTTTTCTTCAAAGTTTTTTGTTTTTCTTTTTCTTCTCCTTTTCTGTTTATTTTTTTCTTTTTTCTGCTAAATTTTTTTCTTCCTTTGTATTACTTTAAACTGTTTATTTTTCTTTAAAAACCTTCCTTGCCTTCCCTTCCTTTTTTTTTGGAGTTACACTAATAAGCAATAATGTTAGACTTTACCTTCAGTGTGACACTTGGGTTGTTTCTCTTTGCGTATCTGTGAAATTCTTGGCCGAATTTTTGCCATACAAACACGCAGTCTTCCTCGACAGACAGGAGACGATTTCTCTGACTTTGCTTTTAATGACGGTCAGGCATGAGAAAGCTCGTTCACAGAGGTAAGAAAGAATGTTGAAAACTGGAGATAAAACATCCAATGCTTTTACTGAGATGGACCAGGGTACTCTTGACCTTTGCTGAAATCCAAAACTTGTCAAGTGATACTTCATTAAATTTCTTTTTCAAGGTCGATCGCACTGTAGTTCACTCAGTTCTCTGTCCTCTTCTTGCAGACTAAGTAGTTTGCTGTACTTGGTGAGAACTCAGTGAAGGGGTTCTCACCCAGTCATACATATCTGATGACAAGGAGGGGCAGTACTTATGAAGTTTTCTGACAGTGATCCAAAGACTTGCTAAGTAATGGAATGACTCTTTTCAATATTCAGTCTGAGTTTGAACTTGAAGTAGGAGTGGAACATTTCGATGTTTCCTCTTGAAAGGTGCTTTTTCCAAACAGCGAGTTTATTCTTAAAGCAAGAAGTTTGTCTGTGGAAGTCAGAATGTTGATCCTCGCACCCTGCATGCTGCGTGTTCAAGTTATTTAAATGCTCTGATAAATCTGCCTAAATGTGCTAGTATCATTTCCAGTTTGTAGATTCAAGAACATTCAAGAAACTGGATTTATCTATTCTCTTTTGAAGAAAAGCAGCAGTTCCTGTGCACGTCTCGATTACCTTGGTCAAAAACTTTACCTCGAAAGCCATCGAGCCTCTGTGTCTGGAGAATCGTCACGTGATCTTTGCATGTTTTAACACAACCTTGCAAATATGGAGAGATTCAGCAGGGCGGCTGCTTCTTTAGAAGTTTGACATGTTCACAGTTATATCAAGGACTTGTTTTAAATTCATCCCCAATAGTTTTTGAAACCAGAATCTCTCGGTGGAAAAAGCAGTGAGTTGTTATGACTTCAGGGTTTTTTCTTTCACGCGTGATACAAAGCCTTGTACTTGAGCCAATCATTGAGCGAGCACCATCAGTGCAGATTCCAACGCATCGGTTCCAATGACAAACACAAGATTCCAGGTAAGAGGGACAAGATTGCTGAAAATGGTCGTGGCAGTGGTAGTTCCTGGCAGTCTTTACAGCAAAAATAATTTCCATATTTCACCTTCATTTTAAAATTCGTACCAAATGCAGCAGCTGAGCTTACCAGTTATATAAGTTGTCTCATCTACGTGGAGAGCAAGTTGTATTTTGCAGTATTCAGACAAAATACCAAAAATATGTTGGGACGGTCATCCACAAGCCTATAATTGTATTATCAGAAACAGGAAACCTTGCTTAATCACTTTCAGCTTCTTCACCTAGCAGTGTTCTCACAATTAATTTTGCAAGCAGGCATTATTAGGCTTTCTGCAATAGTGTGACTTTTCATTTTTCTTGGCAACTAGCTCAGCCACTAAATCGCTTGTTCTTAGGCCTTTCATGATGGTACATTCTTTTCAAAAACTTGTCTTTGTTTCTGCTGTGAATCCCAAGAAGTGTCTTCGAAAATAATCCACGGTTTATTGACAAGTGGCTGTGATTGACGGCTTTGAAAGTATGAAAAAGCCGAATTTTGGGGTCCCGACCAGCAGCTAGTGCACTAGCTATTAGGATAGGAAAGATCACCACCAGGGCAAAAACCTGGGTATACAGGAACCATACCCACATCTGGTTAGGTAACAATGCAGGCTTTACACTCAGATATGAAAAGAAAAGAAAACCCCCGTCTGGCAACGCGTGCCAACCCGCCGAAGGCCGGTGGTCCGCCAAGCCGGCCCTGAGCCATCATAAACCATCACGGGGAGAGAGGGGCTGAAACTTTGTGGGGAAGGAAGGGTGGAGGCCGAAGGCCTGCCGTCACTAGCTCGGTCAAGGGACCCAAAAAAATAGGCTTTTTCATACTTCAAAGCCGTAATTTTAGGTCCCCTTAGAGCTAGTGCACTAAGCTACCTGCCACTTGGAGACGGGGCAAGAAGCCCCGGACCCCGCGGGGAGGCAAAAGAGCAATGCACAAGAACAAAACGATACCGCTAGTATACTCACCCCGAATCAAGCGGAGACATCAAGGGGAGGCCCGGCGTTTCACCACCCCAACCCCTCCGGACGGAGGGAAGTACCCAGGGCAACACAGGGGAACGTCCACGACGAAGTAGGCAGGAACGAGCACGAAGCACGAGGCAGTACTCATGTCCCCTTCCGTACCCTCTCCAAGGAATGGGTGCGGAGGAAGGCCAGAGGACGCTAAGCAACACCCCGGACGTTCATGGCGCGAGGGGCGTGACCCGGATCCGCCGACCGATGTACGCCCCCGGAGCGGCCGGCAATACCCCTGGGTGGTGAGGGGACGACCAGTGACAGGATCGCGGAACAGGAAACTGCAGGTCACACGCCCAGAGCTCGGAAGCATCCAGGTAAAAACCGGAGCGCCGGAAAACGCGGCACAAGGGGTGTGCGCGTCCCAGCAGACCAAGCCGGAACGACGACCGGTTTGGAGACGGTGGTCCTGCCGCTCGTTTCTTACCCGGCACTTGGGCGAGAGGGAGAGGGAGACAGCGGAGTCGTCCCGCGAGAAGGTCGTTCCAATGGGGGAAGGAAAAGGAGTCAGCGCCCTCAGCTGAGAAGCCCGAAAACCGTAGCCAGGGCCACCAGAACAAGGCCCTTCTGAAGGAGGCGAGGTACGGCAGCATCTGACCCAAAACGGTCGCCCTTGCAGGAACCTGGAGAACCTTCGCCAGGGACCAGAAGGGCCAGGAGACGGGGCGAGGGGGTTTTTGGTGGAACCAAACCCCTCTTCACAGGGGCACAAGAACGCCGGTCCAGGAACCAAACCCCCAACCGTATTTGAGGTGGGTCAGCCAGTGGGACGCCAGGTGAGTGGAGAGAGTAGCGGAGGACCTCCACGGTCGGGGCCAGGAAGAGAGGAAATCAGGACAAACCGATTCAGAGACGCGCGGAGGCCCTATTTGAGTTTGAGGAACGACCTGAAAGGCCTTTCCAGGAGATGATACTGTCTCGTCAGAGGACGGGCGACAGTGCCGACCAAACATTGTCCTCCGCTACCGCGTCCGAGACCGTCCGAGGAGAGACCGTTTACGGAGAAACTCCCCAAGCGTTGTAGCTAAAGGTGGAAAAGGAAGCCTGGCTGGGAGCCCTCCAACAAAAGCGGGGGGGCCCCCTAGAGCGAAAAGGGGAGGGACACCAGGCCTTCAGTTCGGAGACACCACGGTTGCGCCGGCCAGAGAGGAGCCACCCATGGTCCCTTGCCCCTGTAGGAACCGCAGTGTGTGGCAACCTTCGGAGGACACTGATTGCAGGGAGGCGGAACCAGTAAACATGGCGCCAACCTGTCCAGTCTTTTGAGGGCGCGTCCGGGCCTCACCGCACAGCTGTTCCGTTTCCCCTCGTCAAAAAAAGCCTTGTAGTTGGGCAGAGCTGCGGGACGCGAAGAGGTCCACATACGGGGTGCCCCACCGCCGAAAGAGAGCCGCAAGCGCTCGGAGCGAAGCTGCCACTCCACGACGAGCCCCGGAAGGCAGAGAGGGGTCGTCCAACACATTTCTCCAGTCCCGGCAGGAACCTGGCAGAAGATGAAGGTGGAAACGGGCCGCCAGGCGAAGATCTGCTCCGAAGGGACTAACAGAAGGGCGGATCTGGATGGTCCCTTGGCGGGCGAGACAGTGGACGCGACCATGTGTCCATCTCGAAGCAGAGAGCCGTCCCTTCTGGGATCGGGTTCGATCGGAGAAGAGAAGAGGAACCAGCAGCTCCTTGACGTTGATGTGGAGTCTGCGCTCCACCCCGGACCCACCGCCCGAAAACTGCCGGAAGTCGGCAGGAGGTAGCCCCACCCGAACCGTCGACGCATCCGACATCACGAAGAACCGTAGGGGGCGGAGGCAGTCACCCGGTCCACGCAGAGAAGAAACCGCCCTCCAACCAAACCACTTGTCCAGTAGTGTGAGGGCCAGGGTAGGGAGGGCCGGAGCAAAGTCGCGGGGCGCACTCGGACGGCGTGTTTCACCACCCCGGAAGCGAACGGAGGACGAAGGCGGGCCTAGGGGCGTGACCTCTGCGGCGAAGTTGAGCGAGCCGGAGAAGGGACTCCCAATGCCTCTTGACAAAAACGGGACACCGAGGCCCGGAAGAGGCCGTTGATGAAGCTTGGCCCACCATTTACCACCGAGAGCGGACGCAGCCCGAAACGGGAGTCCCATTGCATGCCCAGCCAATTAGTAATGCGGGAGAGGGTGTAAGGAGGACTTTCCCTTTGGACTAGGACCCCATCTCCCCTCCACCCCCAAGGATCGGTTCAGCATTGCGAAACCGCTTGCCTCCTGAGGACGGGGCGCGACACCAGCCAATCGTCCAAAATACATGAGGCAATTCACCCATGCAGACACATCCGCTGGCCACCACTTGGTTGAGCCGCGTAAAAACCCTCGGAGCGATGGAGAGGCGAAGGGCAGTCTGGTGAAATGCCACGTGTCGATCCCACCTGGAAGGCAGGAAGCGCCAAAAACGAGGATGAATGGGGACACGCAGTAGGCGGCCTTGAGATCGAGGGACGCCACCAGTCCCTTTGCCTCAGCCGAAGGCGAACTTGGGCCAAGGTCAGCATACGGAAACGGGGGTTTGCGCACAAAATCGTTTTAGGCGGCTGAGGTCCAAGATAAGCCACCCCTTCGAAGAGGCCTTTCTTGGGTACGATGAAAATCGGTGAAAGAAAGAACTTTCCCCGACGCTTATCCACTACCCCGGAGGAGTGCATTTCCGACACGTGGGGGCGGAAGCATGTGGAGACCGGCCCAAGAAGGAGGTCGCCGAAGGGGCGGTAGGGCAATCAGGGCAGGGCCAAAAAAACCGTATCGGACCACCCTGGGCGGCCAACCTCTCTGCGGCCAGGGCTGCCCGAAACCCGGAACCAGGAGCTTGGAAGGGAGGCCAGAAGCGACGAGCGACCTGGAGGAAGGCTTGTGGACAGTAGCGGGGGGGTGTGGGCCCCGAGCGGAAAAGGCCCGAGGACCCAGAGCCCATGAAACCCGGAAGGCCCACCCCGGACTGGGACGGACAGGATCCTGGGGCCATTTCCCACACAGAAGGGAGCCACTCCTGGACTGCCCTTCCCGACGAAAAGAGCCCCGACGAACACTGCTGGACCCCCTCCCGGAACCCCCGGCCGCGACGGTCTGGGGGCGGAGTAGACACCAGAGTGACGGTGGGGGGATTGAGTGCGATACACTGCTGCAAGGAGGGCTCCGACACGACCTCCGACGAAGGGGACTAATCCGGAGAATCTGCTGTCGAGTCAGCTCCGGCACGGGCCCCGACAAAGGCCTCGCGCGAAGAGCCAAGCGGGCAGTGACGGCCATGTCAATGGCAGTCAGGGCGACCGTCGGGGAGGAGGGAGGCGCCGCCGAACGCATCCACAGCGCGGTCGACAAAGCCCGACAGACATCCGACCGGGAGGCCGGGGAGAGGGAAGTGTGATCGAGGGCGGAGGAAGGAGAGCCAGTTCCGCCAGCTGACTGAAAGAAGCACAGAAGAGGTTCAACAGTGGAGGCGTGTTGCGACTCTGAAAGTCCGGCGAGAAAAAAAGCTCCTCCTTCACCGGTTTGCGCCCCCGCCACGGGAGGTTCCTTGGCAGAAAGTCGGGGACACCCGGAGGAAATCAGCCATCACACGTGGGAAGCCACAGAGGCCGGTGAGAACCGGGATCGGGGCCAGGACGGAGAAGGACCCCGGTCACACCACGGTCACACTGGTGGTACCCGCTCGCCACACTTCGGCAGGGTCCAGGCCCGACCTTCCATCCAGGGCCAACCGTTTATGGGCCCCGAGAGAAAGCACCTGGCATCCTGCTTCCCTCCACACAGGGAGCCGTCCCTGACCAAACAGGTCAGCCAGTAAGGAGGCCAGAGCATCCAAAGCGGCCCGCCGAAGAAACCGCAGCACTGCTTCGAGGGAGCGTTTCAGGCGAGAGAAAGGAAATCCGGCGGTAGAGGGAGGGACTCCTGTCCCCCGTCATCCCGGGAGCGACGGCACCTCCAAGTCCGGAAACTGGCCCCACGAGCCGTCCTCCAGACAACCGATGGCAACAAGCCGCCGTCAACCGTCTCACAAGCAATCGACGGCGGCAACATCGGTACCCAGGTAGGACACGACGGAGGAAGAAGAAGAGGGAGTCCCAAGGCATCTCCTTAGCGGGGGACGAGGGGAAAGTGCCACATAGAAGGACACCTCAGAAGAAAAAGGCGGAGGGGAAGGGCCAGGCGGACAGGAATCCGGGGGGCGGGAAAGCCCCGAACCGCCGTCTCTTGGGCTACGGGTTAGGCGGCATCCTCTTCCCCGGCTGAGCACACCAGGTAGTCATCCTCCGACTACCACAGGACTCAGAAGGGAGGCACCGTGAAAGGGAAGCAGGCGAAGGGGACTGCGACACATCAGGCGTCGGAGGAACGGGACCCAGAAGGTTAAGTGGACCTCCATTCTTGCCAGAAGGAGTTCACTGAAGTAATCCAAGCCGACAACCCCGGAGGCACAGTGAGGTGAGGGTGGGGAAGGTTGGGGGACCCGGGAGACGCCTGACCAGCCGTAGGGAGCCACAGACCCACCGGCAGTCCTCGACCTGGAGTGCGGTCATGGTGAGGGCACTGGAGGAGAACCGCCAATCTTGCTCCACCGTCAGCACGATCGACGCCGAGCTCATGGAAGCAGAGCGGCAGGAGGTCGGGAGGTGCGAGAAGAGGAGGAGATGGACGATCTTGGCGAGGGCCCAGCCGAGAAAACCAAGAGCACCGGTCGCCCAGGGGGACAGACGGAAGTGGCTGCGATTGGCTAGAACTTCCAAGCCTTCGACCACCACTCCTTGAGGTCCAGCATAGCCTAGGCCGGTAGGCAGGCACACCCCCCTCCGGGAGGATGAACCGCAGCCATCACAAGCATACGGGCAATCAGCGGACGGAAAGAGGTCCGACAGAGGCACGGGACGTGCGAGCGAGCAGAGCTGTGGCCTCGGCGACCTAAAGGACACCGGGGGGAGCAGCCCTGGCCTCACAATTGATCCGCTTGGAAAAGAAGGTAAAACAGTGAGAGGGAAAGGGACTAGACGCACACGAAACGCCCCAAAACCCCCACCTGCATCGCCACACGCACTGCCCCGGACCCAAAGTAAAGGGGATGGTCGGGGGAAGGGGGGGGGGGTCGACATGGCAGCCAGGGACCGCTCAACGTACCCTACCTGGCCCATTGGGAGGTACGGGCGGGGGTGCGGGGTCTCGGGTTGGACACCAGCAAAAGCGACGTAACCATTCCGCCCATCTCCAGCTCACATGTGTGGCAGGGCCAGGGGTGGAAACTACCAACACACCGTACCGGCCCTGGGAGGCGTCCGGGGGGGGTTGGGGCGCGTGTCTGGGTGAACGAACGAACCAGTACAGGTGTCAGGCCAGGGACGCCTGGCGGGAAATAAGGCCCAGGGGAGAAAGGGTGGAAAGCCGCGCCCCTGGGGCGTAGCGTAACATCACAGACACAGACACCCCAGCCGAAATTTTTTTGAGACACAGCTGGGCCCCCAAACAGGGATGAAGAATAAACTACACGCATGCCGTGAACCCTAAAGAAGGATACGAAGCATTGAATGGGTTTAAAACTTCACACACACCCACGTAAACACGAAAAAAAAACAGCAGGTGCTCACCATACCGCCTTGAAGCGAAACGACACGTGTTACAGGAGACGTCAGGCAGGTTGTTGACTCGATGAGGCAAAAGAAGAACGAAAGCTCCGGGCCGGCTGGCGGACCACCGCCTCGGCAGGTTGGCACGGCGTTGCCAGACGGGGTGTTTTTTTTCTTTCAGATCTGAGTGTAGCTGGCCATGGTACCCTAACCCAGATGTGGGTATGGGTTGCCTGTATACCCAGGGTTTGCCTGGGTGGCGATCTTCCATCCTAATAGCCAGGGCACTAGCTCTAAGGGACCTAAAATAGTAGTTAGTGTTCGCTTCTTTAAATGGCGGAGCCATAGCGTGTTAGCGAGCTTTTTCCCAACAAAACAATGCAACAAAAGAAGTGGACAGTTTTCTCTCCAGTTCCATGTAAAGCCAATGGCCAGATTAATGTCATGTAAAGGCGATGTTTGTTAACTCACTAACTTTTCCTTTACTCGTACTTGGCTGTGGTATTTGTGATTCTTCGTCACTGTACTCCTCTCACTGACTTCTTCTTTTCAAATATTGAACATGCTTCAGTCTTTTTAAAAAATCCGTATCAAAATAATATTTAACTGGTGAGAATAATTAACACAACGTTCACTTGTTGCGCTGCTCAAAAACTAGAACTGATAGGAAGATGTCGTGAACGGCTGGGCTGGGCTGGCTCGTGACACGTATGTACTAGTATGGGGTTGCGCCACCTCCTCCTACTAACCCCTGTGTAGCCAAACTGGGGAGTAGCATTGAAGGCGTATCCCGCACCGGCCATAACACTAATTGTTCTTAATTCATATACAGATGATTTGCTCTTCATTACTATATTACATTGTACTGATGACACGTACGAGTATGTTGGTGTCTGGAAAGTGTTTGTGGACGTGTGTTGTTGAGGAGGTAATTATGAACTATTGGAATTAAGGATCACTGTCATTCATATTTGTAATAAGCACATAATTATTGTACGGTTTTCTCGCGGAACCCCTGGTGGATGGTCGGCGAACCCCGGTGGGAATCACTGGTTCTAAAAGTTGGCCATTCCATCAACACCTGCTGCTCTTGCAGTGCGCTGCACCGCTGCAGTGGCCCCCACCCGAGCCAAGTGGCGGAAGCTGCTGTGGCAGGCCTTTCTACTGTTTTAGTGTGGGGGGCATCATGGCCCCAGGCTGCCCACTGCCCTTTCAACCAGGAAGGCCCCAACATCTGTACGGCAGACTGGTCCAGGAAGGGATAGCCCCTCCCCTTACTGACATCAAACAGACGTCTGCGGTCCTCCCACTCCCGAAAATCCGGCCACCTCCTCCATCACGCCTCCCACTAATGGCTGTCATCCCTTACGGCTGCATTCGCCACCCAGGGCAGTCCACCCCGATGTCGCTTATTCCTCTGTTGCCAACGGGGAACAGGTCACTGTCTTACAGGACCTAACGGAGGATGATGGAACCCTCTCCAGGACCTTTCCACCTTTCCTTTCCTCGGCGCCCGTTCCCCGATGGCCCAGACACCATGAAGAATCGCCCCGCCAGCAGCTGCACCCATGACGACTGCTGGGGGGTATATTCTCCTGGCCTCACATGTGGACCTCATTCCACTCCACTACTGAGGTGGACGTCCACCACCCGCCGTCCTCCCTTTCTCGGGCAAGTGCCGTGCCTGCCTCTCTCTGCCCCCCGTGACTGTGCTCGCGGCCCTCAACGCCTCTCTGGGCACCACACCGCCCAACACGCATCACTTTCAGCCCCTCCACATCCTGTTCCGTATCACGACAAGACACAACGTCATGCGCCAGATTTTCACCCTCCATGGAAGCTTACCACCTTTGCACCAACAGGGCTCGTCAATCCCTGCCATACTAGCCAGTTTTGGCCAGCACTCTCCTCCGTCCTCTCTCTATATTCATACAATGATGGCCCTCTCCCTGCTCTGTGGAATGCCCGTTCTCTGCCCAGAAAGACGCTTCCCGAGTTCAAGACCTACTTGGGGGAAACTTTACCTCTCCTGTGTGGTTGGGTTGTGTGGGAAACGTGGCTCTCCCCCCCACCCCTTCCCTCCAACCTAACCGGCTACACATCATCCGGAAGGACAGACCCCAGGGGCGTGGAGGCGGGTCCTCCTTGCAGTTTCAAGACACCCTTGACCATTCCCCCCTTTGCTCTCCCAAGTGGAGCCACGGCCACTTCGAAAGTGGTCGCAGCTAGGGTTGTACGCAAACAGATCCCAGGGATATCCGTTTTGCGTCTGCTATAACGCTGATTGGCTGCCACATACCGGGAACTGATCCCCAATTTTCCTCCTTCCTCCGCTGTGTCATAATGGGTGACTTCAATGTGTCCATCAAGGTGTTGGGAAAACCTGACCCCCTCTTCACCTCACCAACATCTCCGGGATTGGGGCGCTCTTTCAGCTATCCTGGACTCGCCTCGCCTGCCCTTCTTTCACCCCCGGGTCTGCCTTCCCGTCACATCCCCACACGGGTGTTCCTCTGTCCTGGACCTATTCCTTCGGGACCCAGCCCTTCAGTGCCCATGAACGTCACAGGACCCTTACATGGGGAGGGAACACCTTCCCCTCCTTGACTCCTTCCTGCCGTAACGCCAGGCCTCACCCCACGGTGCTTGCCTCGCTGGAAGTTCACAGCCTGGCCTGGCCCTCTTCGAGGCAGACACTCCACGGACGCACCGGATCTCTCTTCCCCTCCATGGAGGGACGCTGCTGCCTCCCTTTCCGCGTTCCTGGAGGACGCGGGAAAGGCTGCCTTCCATCCCTCGACGCGTCGCGCCCCTCGCCGTCCGGGGCATATCAAGGATGGAGCAAAGACTGCGCCAAGCAGTCAAGGCCCGTAGGAAGGGCGTGGAACCTATGGCGTCGAAGCGTCCACACTACAGATTGGGGTTTATCGTAGAATAGATGCAATATAATATGTACCAGCAGGACCATCAATCCGTTGCCCAGGGGAAGGCATGGGGCGCCTACTGCGCTTCCCCTCTCACCATCCTCCTCCACAAAGCGTACGTGGGATTTTTTCCATTCCCATGGGAGGGCAAAAAACAACGCTCTCAACTGCCCTTGAAGATGGTGCCAACCCCCTTCCTAGATGACCCGAAGGCTGCATTGCTTGCCGCGACACTACCAGGACAGATTGGTCTACCCCGATGGTCCTCTCTCATCTTCCCCTTAACATCAATGCAGCAATAAATAATGTTGTTGCCGTCCCTGGCATCCCGGCACTCACCGTCCTTTCACGATGATTGAGATGGATCGGGGCCTTGTCCACGCTTAAGACGGGGGGGGAGGGAAAACTGGGAGCCGGGGAATAACGTGGCCGTATGAGTTCCTATTCACATGACACCCTCCCTGAGTTTCACGGGCACCTCCCTCTTCAACCACCAGTTGGCTCCGGGGCGTCTTCCCTACGTGCTGGAAATCCTCCACCCTGACTACCCATCCCCATACCCGGAAGGACCCCATACTCCCGTCCACATTACCGCCCTATCGCTCTCTTCCTGCGTGGGGTAAGCTCCTGGAGCGATTGGTGGCACTTGCCTATCTGGTTGGCTGGGAGGACGGCCATCTCCTGGTGAGGTGTGCAGTGTGGCTTCAGGCACCCCGCAGGAGCACCACTAGAATGTCCTGCGCAGGTGGAGAGTACCAACATCTGTTGATACTTACCGGGGAAGGGATTGGTCCCCAAATGACCTCCCTCTTTTGTAGATCTAGAGGGAAAGCATTTGACTCTGCGTCCCACGAAAGGCATCCTCCGTAAGTGGCATCCATGAACATCACGGGATCCACTTCGCCCTGGCTCCGGTCATTCTTGTCAGGCCGAGTCATTTCAGGTTGCGGGTAGGTGCCTCCACTCTCCTTCCCATCCATTACAGAGAGGCGGCCGCAGGGTTCCATCCTCAGCCCTTTACTTTGCAAGTCCTGCTCTTTCAGACCTCCACATTCCTCCCCACTCTCACCTCTTGTCTACGCAGACGACATTTACCGTCATCGCAGGAGCCAACATCAGGCCCCAGGCCCACAGGATACTTGCGGATGCGCCAGCAGCATTAACAAACTGGGTGAGGACATGGGGTCTTCTCAGTAATGCTTCCAAAAGCTCCCTCATGGGTGCTTCACCTCAAGCCTTGCTTTCCACCCACTGGTAAAACCTAGTGGATCACCGGTTACCTTACACCCCCCCCAGGACCCACACCTTCCTAGGTTCTGCGGCTGGATGGTCCCCGCCTGACCTGGGTATTCCTCATATTGAGTACCCTTCCCGTACCACCTGCAACCAGGTGCCTCAACATCATGAAAAAGAGGGGGCTGTGTCCGCGGTGGGGCCAGTCGGACCTACTTTACACTACTACAGCGTCATCAAGGTCTAAGGGTCTTTATTGGCAGCCTATTTAGGCTCAGCAGCCTTTCCACCCTCAGAAAACTGGACGTCTCCCAAAAATGCGGCCCTGAGGTCTCCATTGGGGCAATGAGGTCCTCGCTGGCATCGCCCTTCACGCAGAGAGCGGCATCTCTGCTGTTCATCATCTTGTTGAAGGTACACAGGAAGGAGGATCCTGTGTCATCATACCACCCACACCTGTCCCTGCCACCATCCCACCCCTCGCCACTCTTATGCCAATTTCCCGGGGGGTCCCAACACTCCAGTTGGCTGGACGCTCCCAGATTCCTGGACCCCGTCACCCTTACTGGCCGTGATTTGGTGCCCACTCTGTGCTGAACCTGCCCAAAAATCCTACTAGCCCATCAGCCACACGTACCCCCCGGTTCCACCCTGGCTGGACATTCCCCGGGGGTTTCCCCTGACTACCCCAGATTTTCCCCCCAAACGTCAGGGCTCCTGGCAGTCCTTTTTTCCTAAACCGACATGCACTCTCCCAAAACCACTGAAGACCCCAATGGGTCCACCCCCCACCTTTCCCTTTCTACAGGCGCTGTGTTAGACCCTCGCCCAACTTGCAGGAGTGGGGGCCCCCCCAAACAGATTTTCTGTCAGCAAAAACCTTTTCCCATTCGCCAGGCTGTGTTTTACCAAACCCACCTATCCCCGGCCAGAGCTGTGATTTCACAGATCTCTCTCCTCCCTCCATCTCTTCCCCTCCCGTGCCCGGCTTTCCACAGCCAGGTTCATCCCCCGAACGGCTACTCCCTCCCCCCCCCTCAGTAGGCTGGGGGATCACCCTTCAGTGGGTGCTTCCCCCTGAATATCCCGGGGCAACGAGGCCTCCCCCCCCCGGGGTGATCTATATAACCCTGGGTGCGGATCTGGGAGCTGTGGCCGAGATACTGAAGCACCAGCCGCCATTTGCATAAACCCAAAAAAAATACAGGGCGGGCCCGGCAGTGGCGGGGGTTGCTGCTGGCTGGATAGCCTTATTACCCCCACTACTACTATACTTTACCCCCCTATATAATTTCCACCTAAACTACTGTTTGGGTTTTTTACCCCGGGGTTTTGGGGTTATAATTCATTTTTTTTTTCTTTGCTTTATTGATAGATTGGGAAAATTTTCACTTTTTACAATGGGCCCCTTTATTATTGAGGTAAGGATTGATTTACATCTTAAAACTCATATAGTTGGGGTGATGTTGATTTTTCTATGTGAACAGTATTTTTGAGATACGCCAATTTAAGTACAGGAAAAGTATACGCTCTAAAAAAGACTGGGCGCCATTTTTGAGTCACTAGCTTAGACAACAGAGCAAAAAAAAGCTGTAAAGGCCGCTTCTATTAGTACTACCTACTAAACACCAACTTTCATTACCCCCATAGCAAGGACCCGTAATCCTCCTTTAAAAGGGTGTAGTAGGTATTTTTACTGGTTTTGTGAAATGTAAGTTTTAGTTTATAAAGGAAAAAGTGGAAGCAGAGATAAGTGGCCCCCTGACACGACAAGTGACGATTTGGGATCGGCATCCTTATAGGGAGCTTTAAAAGAACCTGCAATGACATGTAAAACTAGGGAAAATAGACGAACTCATAGAGGGAACGGTAGAAATGTATGGGTTTTTTTCCCCAATAAGCAAAACATACACCTTTGTCACTCTACCACACTACAACCTTTACTAACCCCCCACATTTTTCCCGTTCTCTATGAGTTTTGCCCCATCTGTCTAGCTGTAAATGTCATTGCAGGTCATTTAAGCTCCCTATAAGGGAATGCCCCTCCCAGAATCA
The DNA here is from genome assembly GCA_016584305.1 of Chionoecetes opilio. Lineage (NCBI taxonomy): Eukaryota > Metazoa > Arthropoda > Malacostraca > Decapoda > Majidae > Chionoecetes > Chionoecetes opilio. Next base: position 6,515 of record JACEEZ010010202.1, on the reverse strand, counting down.
TACTTGTCTGGTTCACCACTTTGCTTGCTTCCCCCTTTTTCCTTATAAACTCAATTCATATTCACAAACACAGTGAAAACTACCATCACTAAAAAAGGATTACTGGCTCTTGCGGTAAGGGAGGGGAAAGCAATTTGTTAGGTTAGTAAAAAAACTATAATTTTCGTTTGCTGAGCCAAAACAAACCCATCAGCTGATCAGGCGAGATCTGAGTTTGCAGTTACTACGTCACAACCAATGACAGCGCGTTCCGCCGTGTTGTGATATTTTGGCCCCAAAAAGGCCATATATTTCATTTATGGTGCATTTCTCAGCAAAAAGAATATGAGTACAGTGATATGTAGCCTATATTGCACCCAAAGCTTTATAATACTCCGTGTTTTAGGTGTGAGTAAATTGGTCCATTGTTGTTCTGACCAGCTGGTGAGAATAAAGTGTTGACACTCAGCCGCCATACTGTTTACACCTCCTGCTTGTGGCTGCCTGTACTTAGCCGCTTTTCAGTCCATGCTCTTCGCCTGGTCGTCCCTTGGTTGTGTAGCTGTTCCTGGGGCGAACAACTACTATTAACACTTACTACTACTACTACTAAACTTCCAACCTAGTGCATCGTCGAACCTTCCAAGTCATTTATTTACGGTGATACACAGACAACAGGTGTGTTGCGAGGCCGTACAGGTGTGTAGTGACAGGTGTCTTGCGAGGCCAGTAACAGGTTGTTGCGAGGCCGTACAGGTGTGTAAGTGACAGGTGTGTTGCGAGGCCGTACAGGTGTGTAGTGACAGGTGTCTTGCGAGGCCGTACAGGTGTGTAGTGACAGGTGTTCGAGGCCGTACTGTGGGGAGTGTAAAGGCGGAGAGCGAGACTAAGAGTGCAGTGTTAGCCCCCGAATGTGTGTGTGTCTGACCTAATGAGCGAACGCGCAGTTCTCGTCCACTATAACGGCGTGTTCCCCGTACCGCCGCGGCCACGGGTACGGCGCGAGCCACAGTGGTCCATAGAAGCTACTCGCGGGGATTACAGGAAGTTTAAATTAATCAAAAACCTTTGGCCTAATCAAAAAACCTTCTTAATTAGGTAAAATTGAATTGAAAGTAGTTAGTTTCGTACACTGATTTTGAGTATTTTCGTACATACCTGGTGTCTTTTCGTAACTCTAGTAGTCAAGTTCAACTCTGAGCTGAGTGTACGAAACGGGCTATGGTTTCATATAGACTACGAAACAACTTTGGTAATAATGGACGAGAGTTTTGCGGTCGTTTTAAGAGACATCAACTATTTTTTCTTGGCCTACAATAAGTGCTTGTTGCAATGGAGATAGTTTTATTTTGCGCACCCCCCCCCCCCAAACCCAAAAAATAATAATAATATTAATGAAACCTAACCTAACCTTATAGGTTTTAATGAAACCTAACCTAACCTTATAGGTTTTAATGAAACCTAACCTAACCTTAAGGTTTTAATGAAAAACCATTAACCTAAACCTTATAGGTTGTAATGAAACCTAACCTAACTTTAACCACAAGGTATACTTTTTTTTTTTTTTTTTCTTTCGCAAAATAAAGCTATCTCCATTAGAACAAGCACCGCTTATTAGGAAGCGCTATGATCATTTGTATCATAACCGCACTCAGGTCTGCTTCCGTTCCCCACTAATTGTTAACAAGTATAAAAAATATACTTATATCTATATCTACTTATATATAAAAAAGTATACCATATCAACCTTTATTTTTTTTAACTAGTAGTTGGATGACTGGAGTGAGTAGATGGATTAAGAGTGGATGGGCTGGGTGGGAGTGGGTTGGGGGTGTGTGGGTATGGTGTGGGTGTGTGGTGTCTGGGTGTGTGTGTGTGGGGTGTGGGTGTGGGTGTGTGGGTGTGGTGGGGTGGTGTGTGTGGTGTGTACTCACAAGGGGGAAAGATTTGCCACTTCCAGGTCCTGGTCTGTTTGTACAGGACATAGCAGCACAGCTTGGCATGACGAGGCGATAACACAGCCAGACAGGCAACGGCGAGCCGCAGACGACCGAGAAACAAGGCTTTGTTTTGGTTACGGCAAGATGGCGGACAGTTGGAACCAGTGCTGAGCCAGGCTTCCGCGATCCATGTTATATAGATCAGTGGGCTGCTGATGCTGCTGCCAAGATGGCCCTCTCCGAGGTAAGCATCCCCCCCTCCCTCTGCCGCTCTCCACCGCCAAGCGTCTCATTTCTAATGTCTGCCGCTCCGCCTGGGATAGGTCGCTCGGCGACGCCCTCCGTGCCACCTCCATGGGTCAATACCGCACAGACTCCTCCCCGCACCCATGGATAAGACAAACGTCCCGCGTCTTGGATGTCGCCCTCACCCGCCTGAGGCTCGGCCACACAACACTCGGGGCACACCTGCACCGCCTGCACCTCACGCCTGACCCGCACTGCCCTGCTGCAGGAACGTCCCGGAGTCCATTGACCACTTCCTGCTGCAGTGTCCTCGCTTCCACTCCCACCGACAACTTCTACGTGGTCACCTCATCGCCCTGAACGTCACCACCTTTGACCTGACCACCCTGCTGGCCGCCGCTGCCGTCCACCCGTCACGACGCCCCGCCGTCCTCCGCCTCACCTGTGCCTTCACCAGCAAGACTAAGCCACTGTCACGACTGTGATTACTTCACGGCTGTACTCCAGGGCGAATATCCTTGATTTTGACATCACTGCCCTTCAACAACAACAACAAAGGGTGAGTAAGGGTGTGTGTGTGGTTGTGGGGTGAAGGAGAGGCTGGGAACAGGCTATTACAGGTCAAATGATGGGTTGTTATTAGTGGACGAGGAGGAAAGACAACTGTGTATGATTAGGGTGACAGGGAGTTTCGTACACAAGTTGTTTCGTACACAGGTTTTGTTAGTTGTTTCGTACACTGATTTTGCGTTTTTTCGTACATATCTGGTATCGTTTGGGGTAAAACTTAAGAACAATTGCTCCAGCCCGTATCTTCTTCTTCTTATAGCCAACAAGCCTGGGGAACTGGCGGGAATACGGGGTTTTTGGGTGGGGGAGCACACACATAAGGGAAATATGGCACCTCCCCCACTAAAAATCCCTAAACTAGGGAAATGTCCCTAGTTCGTAGACTTTATCGGGGCCATAATATTATTTCCCTTAAGTGTGTGCTCCCCCACCCAAAAACCCCGATTTCCACCATGTCTCCAAGCTTGTTGGCTATAAGAAGATAGGAGGTTCAGCCTCTATTCTAAAGATGACAAAACTACAGACCTAACCTAACACCCCTCCTCGACCCCCCCGTGCTGTGCACTAACCTAACCTAACCTAACCTAATCTAATTAATCTAAACCCAACTAACCTAATCTAACTGGGCGGCTCCGCCCCCTCGACCCCCCCCCCCCCGTGCTATTCACTAACCTAACCTAGTGGACGGGAGCGGACTTTTCAAAACATGGGAAAAATATCCTAAAAGTAGACCCATTCCAGGGATATGCCAAGTTTCGGGAAAAACGTATAAACAATAATTCTAGCGTTAAATTCTTACCTTTAAGTATAAGGATTGTAGAGTGCTGCAGTGTCCTTGAGGAATTGGTGAAACCTTTTATTCGGATCTTTATATACCATCAAAAACTGGAACGAGCCAGGTATCCAAGAACAAGGTTCCATAGCTGAGGCAGAACGGTGACTGGCATGGCTGCTCTGAGAGAGGCTCTGACGTGTCACCCTACCGATAGCCAAAGCTGGCGGAGTAATACAGCTAGTTTAACAAATATATATATACCTAGAATACGTAACATAAGTATTTGGGAAGAATTATTGTAACATTGTATGTATGCCCGTGTATGATAATACATTTAAGACTACATACAGTTATATAGGTTATACCTACTACTTAGATACGCACTACTTTCTCAAACTCGTCGTCCATTGCGCACTTCGCTGGACTTAGGTTTTCTCAAGAACCTGAAACATAATATCGGCCATGTAGGCAAAGTAAGGATCAGCACTCATTAAAATCTACACAGATGTGTTAAGGACAGTAAGTATAACACGTAGAGCCAACATTTGGGTCAGCTTTCCGTGGAGCCCTTGTTCTTAAGTTTTTCCTCGTTTCGTAACTAGTAGTCAAGTTCAACTCTGAGCTGAGTGTACGAAACGACTATGGTTTCATATAGACTACGTAACAACTTTTTGGTGTACGAAACAACTTGTGTACGAACTGACTGCAGCCCATGATTAGAACCCGTATTTCTGTGTATCATTATTTAGTGTGTGTGTGTGTGCTTGTATGACGCTAACTACCACGTGTACGCCTAACCACCCTATTAGAGCTGCCTGATCGTTTTATCATGCTATGAATCAGGCGCCGTATCTATAGCCAACAAGAAATACGGCTAGTTGGCATTGCCTACCCTTAGACGCAGACACCTGGGAAAACGCGCCTGCCGTCCCTCTTGCCGCAGCGATCTAAGTCAATAAGTATAGGGTATTATTTACACTAGGGCCGAAATTGCCTACACAATTCGAGAGAACTGGAATCCGAGAAATGCCATGGTCGCTGGCATTTTTTAATCAAAGGTTGGTCTACTCTGTTTTTGGGCCCTCCGCAAATAATATTTTTCATAATTTAAATTTTCGCGATAACATTGATGCACCGCATCTGAATACCAAAAAATATAGTTCTTCTGTTGTTCTACTAATTTTTATGGATGACATGCATTACGTTTGAACCTTTTCTATAATAGCAATTAAGGGCAAATTACTCCCCTCGAGTAGCAAAGCTTAATATATTTTTTTCATGTATATTGTGGCATGAAAAATTTGGGCGATGTTCACACTGTTTTCTAAGACAGTACTGCTGCGTCTGGCAAACGCTTGTCAAAATACAATAGCAATCCCTTGGAAAAACGAAGAATAAAGAATGCCGAAATCGGCTTGTGCTGCGACAATGTGGGTTATAATTGTGGAGGCGACACGCCGCGGCGGGGGTGGTGGGGGGAGATTGTGGCGGAAATTGATCAAAACATTCACTTCAGCGTCGACTCATTGCACTCCAGGCTTTCTATCTGATTGATACACAATAAAAACCCAGGAAAATATGACTGCCTAGGTATAGATAACTTCTAAACATTCGTTATTGACTATATAATATCATAGAGAAAGCATTTCCTCCCCTCCTCAACGTAACCTCCTTGGTTTTTTTGTTATATCAATGTTTTACAGAATCAGGCTTCTATACAATATACATATAGAAGAAAATCGTTCTTAATATTATACTTTGTGTTTTAAGTGCAGTGGAATAAGCCCATATTTTGTTTTCCAGTAGACCAAATTATTATCAAAAAGTGAGTTAAACTGCCAGCGACCCCTGCATTTGAGTTCCAGTTCTCTCGAATTGGGAGTGTGGTTTCTGTTCTCCTTATGGATTTAGGAAATTCTCTATGAACTTCCGTCGCAAATCACTACTTGGGATAAGATGTTTTGAAAAAGGAAGGAGGTATATCAGATATGAAAATAAAACTACCTAACCCCACCTTTGACTCATAACCTAACCTAGCCCAATCCCATGCTGTAACCTCCTAACTAAAGTCAAACCGCATTAAAAAAGTGTCCGCAGCAAGGGAAGAACAGAGGCGATGCAGGGCACAAGAGGAAAAGTGTGGGTGCACGTAAACCACTTGTCTCTCGCCTCCCTATAAACACATGTCTTATCTCCAAAAGTAATGATTGCAAAGGAAGCTCATAGAGAGAATGTTTCCCAGAATCCAATAAGGTAAAAGAAACCACACTTTCCCAAATTTTGTAGGCAATTTCGGTCCTAGTGTAAAATAATACGGTCTGTTCTTTATTCATGTGGGGTCAGGGTATGTGGAAGCGGCCCTTACAAAACATGTCACTTTTTTGAATGGGATATTTGGATGATTAATAATGTAATATACTGGTGAATGGCGAGGCTGTGTGTAGGTTGTGTGTGTGTGTGAGGCAGGAGGCAGGGGTGTGGAGGGAGGAGGCAGGAGGCAGGGTGTTGGGGGCAGGAGGCAGGGGGCAGGGTGTGTGAGGCAGGAGGCAGGGTGTGTGAGCAGGAGCAGGCAGGTGTGTGAGCAGGAGGCAGGTTTTGTGAGGCAGGAGGAGGTTGTGAGCAGGAAGCAGGTGTGGAGGCAGGAAGCAGGTGTAGGGGAGGCAGGTTTTGTGAGGCAGGAGGCAGGGTGTGGGAGGCAGGAAGCAGGTGTGGGAGGCAGGAGGCAGGGTGGGAGGAGGAGGCAGGAGCAGGGTGTGGGAGGCAGGAAGCAGGAGGAGGGTTGGGAGGCAGGAGGCAGGGTTGGGGGGCAGGGTGTGGGAGCAGGAGCAGGGTGTGGGAGGCAGGAGGCAGGGTTGGTAAGGTGAAAGGGAGCGCTGGCTCTCTGTGTCTGACTGTCACCACTGTTGAGGGGAGGTCCGTCCAGTGGCTTCTGTGTCCTGACTGTACACCACGTCCCCCTTTGGGTTTTGTCACATAAGGCATTCGCGCCCATCCTAACCCCTTTT